>NJDC01028227.1:0-11935 GCA_002245475.1 Calephelis virginiensis | reverse complement strand
TGAATAAATGTAATTTTTTAAAGACAGCGCTGTTAAAACTATAATCGCAGTATTGATAATCATGAAATAAATAAAAATCAATAACTTGCAATTTGTCATAACGTACATCGACCATTATTATTGTCGTGTAGTAATAATCGATAGCTACGTATTTGTCTGGAGACACGGTAGTGCCCGCGCCAAGACGAGGCACTACCAACCCTTTTTTTATGATGTTGGGAGGCAAACAAGCAGACGGATTTCCTGATGATAAGAAATTGACGCCGCCTAGAGACACCAAAGGTAGAAATGGTGCGTTGCCAACCTGAGGCCGGGATTCTAGCCTTGATCAAAAGTAAGTTTACCAGCTACCTTATCCTCCGAACTGGTACACGTCAATGGCGGCAGGAATAGATAAGGTGGTGATCCGGACGAGTTGCTGCGAAAGCGTTTTTTCTCGAAGTGCTTCATCGTTTTTTTTTGAACCCTCATAGAGTTATTTCCAATGTACCAGATAGTTTATTTTCTTAGAATATGATGTTGATAATAGACAAATTACACACAAAGTCTCAATTGAATAGCTTTAATACTTAGATTTTATCTTGATTAATTATAATTTTGGCTTTGCGATTTCGCTACCGTTGTGGGGGTGATGCAAATATGAAGTTTCTGAAGTAAGTAACAAAATAGCTAAGCCTAAAATTTCACTGATATGTAGAATTTGTGAAGTTAGGGTCGATAGACTTAGGCTGCGTAGATTCAGAAACTTGGTTCTACATGAGATCTGATGTCTTTTTTACAGGATAAACTTAATATAGTATTCTTGGTAACATTGTACCTGAAATGTTTTTGTTGGGATCTAAGATCTGTGTTTAAAAACGTCAGTTTTTAAATAAAATATTTTTTTTGAATGTCAAATTTGTTGCTAATTTCGCGATTATTACAACTTCACTGAGCTTTGTGGGCCGAGCAGAGAGCTCAGCCCAAGACATCATTATTTAAATGCATTGGACTGTTACCTACAAAGCCAGCAACAGTGGCTGTCTCCCGGAAGACCGTACCTCGACTTGGTGCTGCGTTCTGGTTACTGGGTGGACTTGATGGAGGAGTATTGACGGCTCGACGCTTGGCGTTAGGCGACAGGCGCAAGAGAGGTCTTCGTCGCCGAGACCGGCGGCGACGGTGTACTGTGATGAACAAAAGAATCTTCATTGATAGGTTGGTTAGAATGATGCTACAGACAGACACATACACGTCGACATTATGCGCTATTTTATAGTGTCATAAAGATCATATCAACTTAAACTTTTTGGTATTTTATTCTACGTTAATTAATAAGACAGTAAATCGGAATTAGAGCAGACTCCTATTCATTCATTGCAATTTGATAATTACTTTTTCCAAAGATTAAATGATTGGTAGGTCAGGGTTTTAGGGGTTAGAGGTTTTACTTTACAGTTTACTTAGATTAAAACGGACTCTCCGAAAGTCTCACGTCAAAATCCCCATTCACAACGTAATATTATTTTATCTATATATTAATACATGATGCCAAAACTTTGGACACCTTTTTACGGAAATTGCACAACGCAGGAGTATGAAATTTGGCACACTTATAGTTTATGTGTAGAGGAAGTTCAAAACGCTAATGTTTTTTATAATAATGCTTGTAAAGTACATTAAATTAATAAATAAAACGTTACCCACACTACCATGCGTTTGACACACACTAACAAATATATTGATGATAACGATGAAAGATCACAGATGGCGCAGTAAAAGGTGTGGAAACAAAGTAGTTCGATTTGAAAAATGAAAATGACATTCTTATCAACAAGATACTAAAATTTATTATGGTCGAATTTCAACCAATGGGCGACCACTAGTTATTTTAATTGCGTTCAGCGCTATACGAGCTTACATCCAACATGTTAAAAATAATTTTTAAATAAATTAGTTCTACAGTTTTGAGTCAATTGTTAAGATTCAAATTTGCTTTAATTTTGTATATCAGTGAGTCTCCTGTACGTTACTACTATCAGGGCTTGAAATACTGGTGTTTTTGGGGACCTGGGAACCGATAGTAATAGCCGTTGAGCAATACCGATACCAAAGGCGTTACCTGTACTGTTTTATAACGGTACTGGTTTAATATTACCGGTACCAGAAAATATATTACTTACTAGCTGACCCAGCAGACGTTGTTGTGCTGTATTTTTAATGTGATTTTATTTAAAAATAATGGAGTGAGTTACCCTTATCACATAAGGGTATGAAAAATAAATATTGGCCGATTCTCAGACATACTCAATATGTCTTAAAAATCTGTAAAGCCGTTTCAGAGGACTACGGGAACGAACATTGCCACACGAGAATTTTATATATATGACTAGCTGAACCGGCAGAAGTTGTTGCGCTATTTTATTTAATGTGATTTTAGAAAAAAAATTGGGATGAGTCACCCTTATCACTTAGGGCTATGAGAAATAGATAATAGCCGAATCTCAGACCTGAATATGCATATACACTTTGGTGAAAATCGGTAAATCCGTTTCAGAGGAGTTCGGTAACTAACATGGTTACACGGGAATTTTAAAAAAGTATCTTCACGCCCATAACCCCGAAGAGGTAGGCAGAGGCACAATCAGGGCACCCACGACTAGCCGAAGACACTAAGTCCCACAATGTAATAGGTGGCAAGCCTAACGCCAACCGGGCACATATCCAGTCCCGAGCAAAGTTTTTTTTTTATTAGAAAATAGGTAAAACCCAATTTTCTTTTTGTTGCCCGACCCGGGATTCGAACCCGGGACCTCATGCAGTCAAGTCCAACAACTGAACCGCTAGACCATAGAGGCGATTACCTTTTCTGTAATAGGAGATAAATTTGTTTCTTCTTGACAGATTTAAATGGTACCCATGACACAAATTGGCAACGCGTCACCAGTATTTAATAGGTACCTTTATCAATTACAAATATTTATCGGTATTAGTACAGGAATTTGCAACATATTGGTATCGGGACAGTACCTGTATACGGAGTACGGGTAGGTACCCACTTTGGAAGCGGTAACCATGTATTCTAAACGACAATAACCGCTAAGTACATCTATAGAATCTTTACTTTTAGTGTCGGTTTCAAGCCTTGACTACTATTACTTATTCTATTGGTGAAAATAAGTCATCGAGGTACAAAAAGTACTAACTAAATTTTGTTGGAAATTATACAGTGATATGATGATCTAATTTAAAAAAAAAACATTAAATACTGATCGTTATTGGACAAGTAAACTAATTGTAGACATTAACTGTATTATTAATGAACATGGACTACAGTAGGGGTAAATTTAAGTTGATATTATAGTCTGTATTGTATTGTATACACTATAATACCAGGTTTGACGTTGGAGTACTTGATCCGCGCTTATCAATAGGGCGATAAGTTTTTTTTTATGATATTGGAAGGCAAACAAGCAGATGGATTTCTTGATGTTAAGAAATACACGCCGCCTAAAGACACCAAAGGTGGTAATGGTGCGTTGCCAACCTAAGGCCGGGATGTTAGGCCTCGAGCAAAAGTAAGTTTACCAGCTACCTTACCCTCCAAACCGGAAAACGTCAACAGAAAGCGTTGAACGTTATGGTTGCAGGAATAGGTAAAGCGGTGGTACCAATCCGGGCGAGTCGCTGCTAAACTCTACCACCTAGTCCGATGTCACGGTATTAGTGACGGTAAGCCTATGATCGCCTTTTACGAGCTGCCTGGCAGGAAGGCAGATGGTATTCTACAAAGGCGGCCGGATCAACACGGGGTATTAGTATATAGATAGTTTAAACAGCTTACCCCGATTTGGTTAGGGTCCGCTGAGTAGGATAGACCATCCGCCTCTCAGTCAGGCAGCTCATAAGATGTGAACACTGGTTAAATATAAGTCATCACTAACAAGACTACTGGTGGAAGAGTGCTATTCAGTAACTTTCCCAGGTAGGGATCCATCGCCTTACCTATTCCTGCAGCCGTAATGACTCTATCAGGTTCGGTTAGAAGGGTAGGGTAGACGAAAATCTTTGAAAAATAGGCCTAACATCTCGTTCATAGGACAGCGACGCACCTGTAACATCTAGTGTCTAAAGGACACGGTTATTTCTTGTCATCAGGGGATCCATTCACTGACCTTACATAAAAAAAACACATCAAGTATACAGAGTTAATAAAATGTTATTCAATGTTTCACCTGCGAATGCAGACACAACCAGGAAGGGTTGAAGTCAGCCGTCTTCTAAAAATATGAGGGTTAAACTCTACGAATGCCTGTTTCAATTCAGCTTCAATTACGTTATGGCTATGAAACACCTGGCAGCTAGTATTTCATTCATAAGACATTTTCCAAGTTATATTTAGAACCTTGTCCATAACATGATTCCAGAAATAATTAAGTTTATTAATACAGTACTCAGTATTTCTACATGGACATGCTCGAAGCTGCAATATCAAATTTCTATATCATGATATTAATGTGTTTAGCCCTACAAAATGGTCTTCCTTTATTTTTAAAAAGACCTTATTAGACCTTAAAGGTCTAAGAAAAAGGATTTTTAATTTTTTTTGAGTTATCTCAAAACTTTTTTCCCGATGAACCTACTTTAGTTTTTTTGTCCAAGTTGTGTTTTGTGTTAAAACTTGTGTTTTATGTTTTCGGGTGGTATCTAGATAGCTTTTTTAGGAGCAGATGAATGGCTTTTGATTTAAACGTAATAGTAGGTATGTTTTCAATTTTTATTATCCATAGCAGAGATTAGTAAATATAATATATTGTCTTTGTCCATAGTGTTATTATCCATATAGAGGGTGGTGTCAAGAGTCTCCGAAACCGGCGTGTTTGTATGAAAAGGGTTATGAATGTGAAGGAAGCAAGACAGGTTTGTCAGGATCGTGAGGTCTGGCACTCGATACTCTCTGCCTACCCCGTAAGGGACTTGGCGTGAAGATATGTATGTATGTATGTATGTATGTATTATCCATATGTTCACGTTATATATTTTAATTACGAGTAAGAAAAATTACTTGCTTTTTCAATTTCTATTGTGTTTATATTACAGTATATTCGTTAATATTGCAAAAACTGGTACTAAAATTTTAAGTATAATATTCTTCAAATTTTGTTTGAAGATAGATTTGTACAATATATGTAAAAAAATTATAAGACTGAAATTGAAAACCTTTTTGTACTTTTCTATTATTTAGTTTTATGTTAATTTTGTGATCTATTTTGGGTTCAATACAATAATTTTTAACAAAAAAAAACCGACTTCAAACAGTAAACTAAAAAACTCAACATTAATAAAAAATAAGCTCAATGAAAAAAAATTGTACTAAAAAGCGAAAAATAAACTGCATTTAGACTATACACAAAAGTGATATATACATATTAATCATTAGGTGTTAATACTTAACCTACACTTAAACCTTACTTATATTAATTACGTATACTATTATTAAGTATACTGCAACCAATTTATTACAAAATAAGAATTTTTATCCACAATAACAATTATCGCCTAAACCTATTACCTATGAAACTTTATACAATATTATATGCATATGCTATCTATCTGTCTGTTTGAAGTCGCCCGACCCATCTAGGTGTAAATTTCTCATCAATACAAATTAATCAAACCCAAACAGAAGGTGACTGCGATAAACCGTTGAGAAGTTCCCTTGACTGCCTTTTGGCTCCATCATTAGATCGACTCCAGACCTTCTTAAAATTGTAGGGCTTAAAATATTAAATCAAAAAATAAACAAACGCACTATTTTCCCCTACAATTTTTGAAGTTTTCCCTCAATTTCTTCGGGATGTCATCATCAGATAAGGAATTATCATGGTACCACACTCAAAGTATCTCCTTTCCAACAAAAAAGAAATTATCAAAATCGGTTCATAAACGACGAAGTTATCCGCGAACATACATAAAAAAATATAAATTATAATATACGGTCATATTGAGAATCTATAATCTTCTCTTCTATAGGTATATAAAAATCAATGCCACTTTTCGTTGTAATTTTATAACTCAAGAACGGGCTCACCTATCCGTACCAAATTTTTAGGCTTTATTCGGACTGTTTGGTAGATGGTTTATGTGAAGTTTGCATAAAATCGGTAGGGCGGTTCTTCATGTAACACACTTTTTGTAACAAATGAATATAATAAATGGTGGATCATTTTGTTATATTGAACCTTTTTAGTTGTTTTTTTCCTTTTTTTTGTTGTCTTATGTCATGCATGCGGTCATATACGTAGCGAAGCAGGTACTGGGCCGCTAGTTAATTATGAGTTGTGTTCGGCATAATAGTAGTATATGGTAATGGTAATTACTAATATGCCCGATGATCTCTTATCTTATATAACCTTCACTTTTGCTCCTTATATTAATGTTTTAACAGTTTTGAAACAGTATTAAGACTATGTAATTAATGGGCTTTAAAATATCTGTAATTAGGGAATTGAATTAAAATCTTTAAAAAATCAAAGCCTTACATGATTTTGACGTTGAAATTAAAAAAAAATGTCTAAATCAGAAAATTTTATAAATTATCCATGAAGCTGCAAACAATTTTTAATTAATTTTTTTAATTATTTACGAAGCCATAGAAAATAACTAGAAAGAGTAAACAACGACAAATACTTAAATTTGTTTGTAAAAATACCAACAATACTTAGATCAAAGAAACATTAATTTTTCAAGCGTAATTACTCCCCAGAAATAGCCATTAAAAGCTGTTATTAATCTGTTAATTAACTCTTTAAACAGATGTTTTCGCCAATTTCCTGGCACATTTACAATGGGTGTTCCCAAAAAGTGTTGTTAATGGAAGCCAGCCTAATGATAGGCAATTAATCATCACGTGGTTAAAGTTGACTTTGAGGGATTAATCTTAATTTATCACTGGGAGAAATGCTACTGATGCTTTACAGGATTTAAAAGTATAAATTAACAAATTATAGGAAATATTTATCATAAACATATTTAAAGCACTACAGGGTTAACTCAGATCCGAAAGATAGGGTAGCGTGTAGACCTGCACAATTAGTCAAACACATCGTCCACAACACAATAACAACATGGTGTCTATAGGCCACGGTTGTCTCTTACCCTCGGGAGAACCGTGAGCTTCAGTGTGGCCAAACGTACGGCAACTGCTGAAACGTATGGCAAATCGGTCTTCAAATTACCCAATGTATGGTACCACCGCCTTACCTATTCCTGCCGCCATAACGTCATGACGTGTTCCGGTTCGGAGGGTAAGGTAGCCGGCAAACTTACTTTTGCTCGAGGTCTAACATCCTGGCCTCAGTTTGGCAATGCACCATTACTACCTTTAGTTTCTTTAAGCGGCGTGAATTTCTTATCATCAGGAAATCCGTCTGCTTGTTTGCCTTCCAATATCACAAAAAAAAACCGCCCGTTGAAAACGGCCGTACACTAAAATACGGCAATTTTATAACATCATATAAATCAGTATTTAGTACAGGTATTTTTTTAAATAGCAATGTAACCTCAATATTATAAAATTTGTTACCACTTCGTAGGTGCAGACTGCAGACTGTTTAAAAATAGATGTAATATTATTATAGTGGTGTGTTTGCAGCATTATAGGTTATTTTTATATGTATGTGCACATTCTGAGAGGTTAAGCTTCCTTACTTTAATAAAATCTAAATCAATAAACTATCGAATATGTCCGATAAATAGGAAGGTTTTGAAAAAACAATACCTTTGTTAGTAATAATTAGAAGACTCCATTAGTTTTAGGATAAAAGAAACATATAAGAAAAAAGTCTGTGAGTAATCAGGAAATTTAATTGAATCAATGAAATTACCTACACTGGACATTGTTATTCTTCTTTTTTATTTATTTAAGTAAATTTTTATTTATTTATAGTTAATTATTTTTTCTTTCTTAGTTATTTAAGAACCGGCGGTGGGCTTAACTTCTGAAGGTCCCAACTAATTACAGTAACGACCCGGGGGTCGGGCGACAAAAAAAATAGAAAATGTATATTTTCAATTTTATAACACAAATAAAGTTGCCCGGGAAATGTGCCTGGTTGGTGGTAGGCTTGCCACCTTACGTTGTGGGACTTAGTGTCTTCGGCTATTCGTGGGTGCCCCGGTTGTGCCTCTGACTACCAGTACGGGGATGTGGGCGTGTGGATACTTAATTTTTTTTAGTATTTAGACCATGATTATAATAATTTATGAGAATTGGTCATTATTAAAAAGTACAATAGTTGGCCTTTAATAAGGATTAATGATTAATTTGATTAATGGCTATTAATTGCGATTAATTGAATCACGATTAGATTGAAAAAATATCTTCACGCCCATATCCCACAAGCGGTAGGCAGAGGCACAACCAGAGCCGACTAGCCGAAGACACTAAGTCCCACAATGTGATAGGTGGCAAGCCTATCGCCAACCGAGCACATATCCAATCTCGAGCAACATTTTTTTTATTAGAAAATTGGAAAACCCAATTTTCGTTTTTATTGCCCGAGTTGATTCGAACCAGGAGTCTCACGCAGTCAAGTCCAACAACTGAACCTGTGTGAACAATACTGGTGTACGGCAATTCGAAATGTAGCCAGCAGCAGCACTGGCGTGTTTGTTCGCTACCTTCTAAACAATATCAACTTAAACTGTGGACTACTATATACTATAGCGCTTATTAAAAATAAAGTTAATATTTTTAACAGTTTAAATATAAATATATTTTATTCTCTCTCTTATAGATCGCCTCTGTGGTCTAGCGGTCCGGGTGTTGGACTTGACTGCATGAGGTCCGGGGTTCGAATCCCGGGTCGGCCAACAAAAAGAAAATTGGATTTTTCCACGACTAGTCGTGGGTGCCTTGGTTGTACCTCTGCCTGCCTCTTCGGGGATATGGGCGTGAAGATACTTTTTTTTCTCTTATAGACTGGTAATGGAAGTTTGTTTATATTTGACGAGAACACGCCGTTAAACTTTTTGACAAATATAACTATCGACATAGTTGAAAGAAAGGAAATGAAAAAAAATTAAATATACCTAACGAAGAGTAAACCACTGACAAATGCCATTATCAAGAAAAATCCACGTTTGTGCACGTAGTAAAGAATTAGAAAGCAAATAACTGGTTTAAAATAACGTTAACCTGCAAATGACCGCTCAATAAAAATGGAGAGTTTGGTTTGAATCTTCTTCTTCAAACAAAATTCCTTAGCCAGGCAAAATCTAAATAATTTGGATTTTTTCTTTTGGATTTCTATGCAAAATTGATTCAATCAAGCTCGAAAAAAAGTATTTAATAGATTAGATTTTACATATAGTTTTGTCGCATCTGTGGTCTATCGGTTCAGGTGTCGGACTTGACTGCATGAGGTCCCGGGTTCGGAACCTGGGTCAGGCAACAAAAAGAAAATAAGTTTTTTCCAATTTTCTAGTAAAAGTAATGTTGCTCGGGATTGGATGTGTGGCCGGTTTGGCCTTGCCACCTATCACTGGGGCTCAGTGTCTGTGGTTAGTTGTTGGTGCTCTGGTTGTGCCTCTGCCTACCTATTCGAGGATATGGGCGTGAAGATATTTTTTTTACTTTATTTAAAAACATCTTAAATATATATGGCTTTTAATTCGATATACATATGTATCTTTACGCTAAGTCCTTTACAGCGTAGGCAGGGAGAGTAAAGTGATAATAAATCCAATTTAAATGTGGATGAATTATTATTAAGCCCATTAGATAATTAAAGAGTCCTTGGAAAATCGCAAACATGAAAGACTGAGCTAGACTTTTATTTAAATGAGCCAATCAGAATCGAAATTCATTCTATTTGATATTTTCCATCGTCGGCGCTTGGATGGGCATTCTGATTCAGAGTCAGAAGAAATTATCACTAAGGTAATCGTTATTTACAGACTATAAATATAATTTTTGTTTATTAAAACTTTATTACAAGCTATTTCAATGCGAAAGTGCAAATTCGGTTTTTCTAATTTTATAATAAAAAAAAATGTTGCTCGGGATTGGATATGTGCCCGGTTGGCGATAGGCTTGCTTCCTATCACATTATGGGACTTAATGTCTTCGGCTAGTCATGGGTGCCCTGGTTGTGGCTCTGCCTAACTCTTCCGGGATATGGGCGTGACGATATTTTTTTTTACATTATTTAAATAGATCTTAAATATACCTTATATATTTATCAATATGATATACATATGTATCTTCACGCGAAGTCGTTTACATCATAGGCAGAGAGAGTAAAGTGATAATAAATCCAATTTAAATATGGATGGATTCTTATTTAGCCCATTAGGTAATTAAAGAATCCTTGAATGACTGAGCTAGACTTTTATTTAAATGAGGCAATCATAATAGAAATCATTCTGTTTAATATTTTCCATCGTCGGCGCTTGGCGTTGGCGTTGCCCATCATTCTGATTCAGAGCCAGAAGAAATGATTACTAAGGTAATCGTTATCTACACACTTTGAATATCATTTTTGTTTATTGAAACTTTATAACAGCTATTTCAAAGCTAGGTTTTGAGTCTAAAAGCTAGACTCGCTTTGCATAATTCTGTGCTTATCCCAACGTTATTGTATGGAAGCGAGAGTTGGGTATGTCAGAAAGAGCATAAAAGTAGGATAAACGCGAACGAAATGAGAGCGATACGAAAAATCTGTGGTGTAACGCTTGCTGACCGCATTCGTAACAGTGAGATCCGAGAAAGAGTGAGATTGAAAGAATGTGTTGGTGTTAAAATGCGAAAGGGCATGCTCCGCTGGTTCGGTCATGTGGAAAGAATGACAGATGAAAGATTGACAAAACAGATATACAATGCGAATGTGGATGGATGCGGGTACCCGGGGAGACAAAGGATTATATTCTACGATCAAATCAATCGGATATTATCTGAGGGTGGTGTCAAGAGTCTCCGAAACAGGCGTGTTTTAAGAAGGTCTGAAGAAAGCCCTACAATTTTAAGAAGGTCTGGAGTCGATCTAATGATGGAGCCACAAGGCAGTCAAGGGAACTCCTCAACGGTTTATCGCAGTTACCTCCTTTTTTTATGATACTGGAAAGCAAACAAGCAGACGGATTTCCTAATGGTAAGAAATTCACAGTAAGAAATTCCCTATGGTGGTAAAGGTGCGTTGCCAACCTGAGGCCCGGATGTTAGGCCTCGAGCAAAAGTTAGTCTACCGGCTACCTTACCCTCCGGACCCGAACACGCCATGACGTTATGGTGGCGGGAATAGGTAAGGCGGTGGTACCAATCCGGGCGAGTCGCTGCAAAACTCTACCATCTTGTCAGATATCACGGTGCTAGTGATGGTGAGCTTATGCTCGCCATTTACGAGCTGCCTGGCAGGAAGGCAGATGGTCTATTCTACAAAGGAGCCCGGACCAACACAGGGGAAGTTTGTATGAAATGGGTAATGAACTTGAAGGAAGCCACACAGATTTGTCAGGATCATGAGGTCTGGCACTCGATACTCTCTGCCTACCCCGTAAGGAACTTGGCATGAAGATATGTATGTGTGTAAAACTTTTACGTTTTACGTCTATTTTTTTATCACATTGGAAGGCAAACTTAAGAAACAAATGAAAGAAATCCACGACGTCCAAATCAAAGCTGGTAATGGTGCTTTGCCAACCTGAGGCCAGGATTAATCTTCTAGAAAAATAAGTTATCCTATCCTCCGAAACGGAACACAAAGGAACAGTTTTTATCGTGACATTAATATTTGTATGAAAACAGATGTAGTTTGTGGCTACGGCTGCAAAGTAAAATAATTTGAACTCCATAACAAACTCTTTCAGATATCGGGATTAAAAATAACACAAATCCCAACACTATATGCTCCCAAGTAACTCCACAAACAAAAGCTATATGGTAGCATCACTACGC
>NJDC01028116.1:0-22738 GCA_002245475.1 Calephelis virginiensis | reverse complement strand
TGAAATAGGTGTTGAAAGTTCATGTGAAAGTCCTTATTAATGGGCTATTGATAGCGGTCCGCTGCCGGTCAAGTCCGGCGTCGGACTTGACTTTTTGAGGTCCCGGGTTCCATCCCCGGGTCGGGCAACAAAAAAATTAGGGAATGCATATTTTCAATTTTCTAATAAAATTAACGCTGCCTGGGATTTGATATGTGCCCGGTTGGCGATAAGCTTGCCACCTATCACATTGTGCGACATAGTGTCTTCGGCTAGTCGTGGGTGCCCTGGTTGTGTCTCTGCCTTTACCATTGCTCTACCACCAATAGTCTTTTTCACCAATTTGACCAATGTGTAAATTAGTTTTTGAAATCCTCCAATCTGATGAACCTATAAAACGTATAAATCTGAACAGCAGGCAGATAGTCTATTTTCCACATAAAACTCTGAACCGGACCAACAAGGGGATTTTTTTATAATAGACTATTTACATTGTTCGAAGTGTTTTTAAAACACGAGAAAGGAAACAAGCACCAAAGATGTTTACGCTTTGGGCCTCCCTTTTAGGCAAGTCTCTCCACACTATGCAAACAATTATAGATAGCAAGTGTAGGTAGATACTCGTATTATTATATATCAGTATCACATATAAGAAAAATTGTAATGTACAGTAAATACGAGGAATAAAAACAAATTTGCTGTGCATATGTCTCGTCTACATAGAATTAGTTATTGAAGTTAAACTTCTTTTGGCGCGATTGGGAAAAATGATGAGAGTGAATTCTTACGATGCGCGCGCACACCGACAGATAAATATGAGAGTCTGAAGTTAGTTGCTACCGACAGAAAAAAACAACACCCTAAAGTTAGTTGTGAACCTTTTCATTTGGTAGTTTTGGAATGTTACGCCAAAGAAGTATAACTTCTTACGTGCGTACATGAGTACACAAACTCTTTTTTTTGTTAGGTATAGGCCAATGTATTCGTTTTTTTAAATATACCTACTCCCCGAGATATTAAGGTCTTGCCATTTAATAAATTTAAAAAATATATTGAATTTAAGTTGTGTGGTAAGGGTTATTATTATAATATTATTATAACACAAATTATATATGTTAGTTATTTTTGTAAGTTAGATTTATAAGAAAAAAGACAAGCCCGCTGAGTTTTTTCGCATGATATTCTCTATGAATGGCTGCATTCCGATCCGATGGTAGTTTCTAGATTTATATAGACGCGCAAAAAGAATATTTGTAAGATCCAAGTAAAATAGTAAAAATGTTACTATGTTAATAACGAATTATCAGAACATGTCAAAACAAATTACAGGGCCGGATTTCACCTAAGCGCTTTTTTCAAATTTTAGCATTTGCTAATATTTGCCGTCCTGAGCATAAGTCCCGAGTACCCTTATTATAAATGCAGCTCTGGCAATTGAGATGCAATTGTTATTGGATTATCAAAATAAGATCCTGGCTTTCTAGAGTCCTCACTTGGCTGGTGTCCAAAATAATGGTTTATCATGTTTTGTTGTCTCCGTAGCTCGTATATAACCGGTTATTTTCTAGGCCAGTAGTGTCATACATTTGGAGTTATCTACTCTTTGTTTCTAGTTTAATCCCATGATGATGCCTTTTCTTGTGAAAAATATGTAGAGCAACATATAACTATGTTGACACTAAAATAAATTCTTAACTAGCTTTTACCTGCAACTTTACCCACGTATTCACATTATTAACTTAACCACGGGAGATCCAGTATTCGACCAGTAATAAAATTAAATCTTAAACGCAGTAAAACTGCAAAAATATTGAACTCCAATTTCAATATTTACAAAATTATTATTTCACTTTCATAGATTTAGTACGAAAGAACAGGTGCAGCATTAAATATAACTAGAAAACCGATTATCGGATCTTAAGCAAATTTTAAGACGATCACCTCTGAATTTTAACTTACGTTTTTGAAAAACGAACTGTCAAAAACCTGAGTAATCATGTAGGTAGAAAACATACAAAAAAACGGTTGATTGTAAAGTCGTTTTACCGACGGTCGTTGAACGTGACAACGTCATAAGAACGAAGGCCGATTGTCGCTCGTTCCGTGCTCTCGCTCAAGCACTTGAAGCCTCAAATGTAACGCCTCAGAGCAAGGTAACGCCGCATGTTTTTGGTTGGCTCTATCGAATTATAAGACGTTGTCACGTCGAAGGATGCAGTCGAATGAATAAAAATCTCTGTTTCGAGGTAAAATATGTACCTATTGCAAAGATTTTTGTCCTTTACTATTTGGTATTTCGATGGTTATTGATCCAGCCGAAAAGTCTACGTAAAAATTGACTAGCAAATCACGTGACCTAGAAGTATCGACTTTTGCTTTTTTATGTCCAATTTCTTTTTTGTTTGTCATTCAGTGAAGTAACATGATATGACAAATTATGTTCGTGCTTTAAACTTTCACAAATATTTTGTGAAACGTTGAGTCCGCGTTTTTGAAGGCGTTTTTCAAAAAAAGATTTTATTTTACGCTTTTTAATTTCTAATCTTTGTTTATTTTAAATAATAAAAGTGCTATAAATATGGATAACCAAGGATTTCGTAATTTTTGTATAAGATCAAGCATTCTAATAATTACGTTACTTAAAAAAATAGAGACCATTAAATAAAAAAACATTAAAATGTATGAAATTAAATTAAAATATTCTACATATTAAGTAAGTTTTAGTTTTTATCTTTGTTTATTTACTGTACTTATCTGTTTTGCGATTTATCTCTTGTTTTTAAGTAAATTTTAGTTGATCTGAAATGAGTACAAACGTCTAATCATAATTATACCTAAGAGATATGGCAGGTGCTAGAATTTTGTTTAGTTATCAAGACCAAATAGGTACTTTGTCTTTTTTTTTTAGCGCACAAACTATATTCATAAAGTCTTTAAACTATATTCATAAAGTCTTTATGAATATAGTTTGTGCGCTATCTGTGATCTTTTATCGTTATCAACAAAATGTTTGTTTGTGATTTTTCCCCGTGTTGGCCCGGGCTCCTTTGCAGAATAGATCATCTGCCTTTCTGCCAGGCAGCTCGTAAGAGGCGAGCATAGGCTCACCGTCACAAGCACCGTGACATCTGACAAGGTGGTAGAGTTTCGCAGCGACTCGCGCCGGAATGTTTTCGTATGTTTATTACTCGGTCAGTAACGAACCGATTTTGGTTATTGCATAATAAAAAGATTTCACGATTTCGATGTGGTCCTATATTAATTTTATCATAACCTGACTAGTGGTTTTCGAGTAATAGTAAAGCATAAACTTTCGTCTACGCTAACGATGTCATCATTGATGATGTCGCAGTTATGAGCAAAGTCAAAAATTTGTTGCTTATAAAAGTGATTGATATCTAATATTATTTAAGTGGAACCATCTCGGAACCATTAGTCATTTTTCGAACAAAGAATTATCACAACTCAAAGAGGTATTGATATAGGTAATTAGGGTTCGTATTAGCATTTTTACACCGTCTAAATTATTTACAGTTTTTAATGCACTTAATCTAAGTGATTACAATTCAAATAAGCGCCTTAAAAAATATTACTCCAGCACATTCGTAAAACATATATTTTGGATTTATAATTCTGATTACATTGATTGGACTATCATTAGCTAGTGTTTAGAAATATTAGCTCAGGAGAGATTAGCTTCTAGCAAACTAGCTCGTAAAAGGCGAGTATAGGCTTACAGTCACTAGCACCGTGACATCTGACTAGGTGGTAGAGTTTAGCAGCGACTCACACGGATTGGTACCAACCACCGCCTTACCTATTCCTGCCGCCAAAATATTATGACGTGTTCTGGTTCGGAGGGTAAGGTAGCCGGTAAGCTTACTTTTGCTCGAGGCCTAACATCGCGGCTTCAGGTTGGCATCGCATCATTACCTATTTTGGTGTTTCTAGGCAGCGTGAATTTCTTAACTTCAGGAAATCCGTCTGCTTGTTTGCCTTCCAATATCATATATATCATTTAAAAAAAACTAACATACGTACAAAGGGTTACTCTTGAATCTCGATATCATGCGAATTGGAAATTAGAATTTTATATGTTATTTTAGGTAGTTTTGAACACAATACTAGAGGATTATTAATTAACATTTAGTTAAATATAAATTCAACGAATTCAGATATAATGTTAATAATTCGCCAGTATTGCGTTCTAAAGTACTTAAAATGACATACTCGATTCCAATTTCCAATAATGCCTAAATCGAGTTTCAAGAGTAACCCTACAGGTCAAGTAAATTGTGAGCTTTTAAGAGTACCTACTTAAAATGACATACTCGATTCCAATTTCCAGTACCTATTACATGAATCGAGCTTCGAGAGTGATACTACTGGTCAAGTAAAACAAACCAATCTAGATTAAAATCTTTCTCATATTTAAGACCATGCCCTAGATTTCTACATGACAGTGGATGCATTTCGAACTTTTATGGGAGAAAGTGGCAGCTCACGAGTCAATGAGCTGCAGCTTATATCTCACGAGCATAAGTGGCGAGACGAGCTGTAATCATAGAACCTACTTCGAACCTATAATTAAGATAATGTCGCTGGTTAAGACTTGATGAGTCATTTGAAGTATTATGTTGTCTTAACCGGTAAATTTCATTTTTACTCAAATACCACTAATATTGGTTTGTTCTTAAATCTTTGTTTGTTGTTTATTATTATTTGTAGGGTTATTTTAGTCCTTTCTAACAAATCTTGTATAAAGGGGACGACAGTGTTCGAAGAAACCTACCACCCTAGGCGAAGACTGGAACGACGCCTTTTAAAAAATCCTTAAAATAAAACAATTACTTATGTACACATATTAAATTGTGTAATTTTATGCATGAGATAATGTTAATAGTGTGTACAGGGCTGGATTTAGATAAGGACAACCGGGGAGAAAGCCCCAGGTTCTACAACGAAGTAGGGGAACGTCGAGTATGGGGGCTCCACACTAGACACTTCGTAAAAAATCTTTAAAATTTGAGACTAGTATATAACGCTTAACATCCCAAACTCGGGTTGGCAACGCATCTTCTATTGTCAATGAGTTTAGTGCATTTCAGAAATGCACTACACTCATTGACAATAGAAGATTATTAGCTTCCCGTGACATTAAATGTTTTAACTAACTCGAAGATGTAAACTTTTCAGGCCGTCATCACAAGTTGTGTGGTGGGAGAATGCGGTCCCAGACTGAAGTACACATGGGGTGACGCGCTTCAGGGTACGGATTGTCCAGGACCCGATGGAAATCCATATCCACGGTAAGTCAAAATTTTAATATTAGAGATCCGATAATAAATCCCCAAAGAGGTTGGCAAAGACACAACCACCCATGACTAGGCGAACACACTAAGTCCTACAATGCGATAGGTGGCAAACCTATCGCTAACCAGTACATATCCAACCCAGAGCAACGTGGTTTTATTATTATTATAAAACTTAAAAATAACTTTTCTTGTTATTAAATGACCCGAGGATCGAGCCCGGGACTTTAAGAAGTCAAGTCTGACACTGGCAAGGACAGAGGCAATTATTCTTCATGTTTGCGGACAAATCTTCAGGTAGAGTAAGATGATCACTCGCGAAAAATCTAATTCTAATGCAAAAATCTAATTTATACCAAGTAAACTTCTACTAAAGAACTTGGAAGTACAAACGCACTCTACCTGATCTAAAGAGTTTCGAAGGCTAAGGCCGGCTCTGTTTACGATTCTTATAAACACTTCCTAAAAAAACTGTTAACCACTAGCTACACCATACACTAGCAAGGCAGAGGAGGTCTGAAAAGTTATAACATCAGTGCTGCGAAATTTGTTGTTTAAGTCTAGGAATTGTTCAATTAGTCTATCGAAAAAAAATACTAATGAAAAATAGGTATTGTCAGTACCATTCTCGCTTTATGCAATCTAACGAATCGTTATTACAATAAACAGCTCCAAGGATTCTTAATAATGAGAGTATCTAAAAAATATTAAAAATTACAAACATTTGAGGCTAGTAATTATATTAAGGCTAGGTTTATACATTTAAACATTAATTAATGCGCATCAAGTTTGGCCAAATAATATAGTTGGTAACCCTAGCTGCAAAAGCCAAAGACAAAAACAGAAAATGTTTGACATTTGAAGTAATAAAACATTATTCCGTTAGTCGAACTTGAGTTTCTATTGTTATGGAGTTTTCTCATCAGAGTGTGAATCTGACGACTTCCTTTTAGCAATTTTATGTACTTTTGTAGCAATTTTATTATAATTGCAACCTAATACATGCATTGTCTGTGTCAACCGGAACGTGAGACTATTTTGATTACACGCCATCTATTGGTGATTATAACTACTAATGAGTACGATAATGTACTATTAAAGTTTTGTTCAATTTGATTAGATGACATTATACCTAATATAATGCTTTCTAAATTACTGTATACTTTTTAAAATTTATGACAATTTCATGAATATTACTTTACTAAATGATATTTATCTATATTACGAGTATAAACAACCGAGCATTTTTAATCATAATTTCTTTTTTCGAGATGACCGTATTGTTGAAGGTAGGTATATTTAAAGTAGCTACCCAACAATAATAGCTAATAATACCAGTGATTGTAGTTTTGCTTGTATGCATAGCTGTTTGGAAGAAAATATTTAGTTAACTATTATAATTTATTTTCCTTGAACTAATGGCAACTCTTACAATCTTTAATTTTTTGAGATTTGATAATTTCGTTGATAATTATTTATGAACATAACTTAAGCACTTGTTAAAAAATAGTAAAGATGTTTTAAGTGCAACTAAGTGTATTTAATACCTATTACCTACGTAATGGCTAATACCTAGGTTAGGTATATGTATATTTATAGGTATATTTTGATCATTAACTATCGTCATAGACAGGTATGATACCTATCTTATCATTTGTTCTACGAAATATCTAAGTATATATCTATTGTATAGCTAGAATATTCTAAATTTTATAGCAACAGCAAAAATCTATTATTATTCGATTATTTCCGGTAAAAAATAAAATACAAACCAACTGGTCAAAGTGTAAGAATTATATTGTTATTAATAAAAGCAACCAGCGATACGGGCAATGTCCGAGCGACAATTCTTGCCGGTAATTTTATGTCTTGTCCATTGATACGTCGGGTCGCGTGTTCACGTTCGGCTCCAATCGGCTATTGTCGTTCCCCGCTCGGCTACTTGTTACCGATTCAACCAGTCAGTCTGGGTACAGTATATAATAACACGAAGCGTGTTTTCGTGAATCAGGCTATTATGAGTAATAACCTTTATCGTTGTGATTTAACGCTAAAACACAGATAAAATGTCCGGTGATGTGACCAGAGAGGAATTTAACGAACAAGTTCAGAAAAAAGTTATTGGTAAAGCAAAGCAAAATACAACTATAATGGCTGCCGAAAAATATCAAAGTCTGCTACAGAAAGTGAAGGCAGCTAGAACTAAAGTGAAAAAAGAACCACAAGATTATCGATATTTGAAACGATTTGATGTGATACAAACTCCGGAAGGCGAAAGACTTGCTATGGCAACGGTGCCAGGACATAAAAGACAACAGTTTTTTGTCACTTTGGAAGAAACTTATGACATTATTCACAAATACCATCTATTGTTAAATCATGCGGGCAGATCACGAATGATGGTTGAAATTAAAAATAAGTATAGAAATATAACAACCGAAACGGTAATGGTTTATCTGTCCTTATGTAAAGGATGTAAAACTAAAGTTAAAAAAGATAAAACTAAAAAGCCAACCTTTAATGAAGTTTTGTTACAAGATTGTGAAAGTTCATCTAATGTAGACCAGTCGGATAATTTGGATTCAGATTTTTCAATGGATTTTAATGATACTCTTCCCGACTCTGACGCTAAAGTAGAAAGGATATATCCTGAACTATATTCTCGGGGTCAAATGGATATAATAGTCATAGATATGACTACCACAAGTGATTGTCATAAATATCTTCTTGTGTATAAGAATTTGGTTACAAAATTCGTTCACTTAAGGCCATTGAAAGTAGTTAATGTTGATACATGTGCGAATGTACTTTTGGAAATTTTTCTTGTATTTGGTGCTCCTAATATCCTGCAATCTAATAATGGGATAGTTTTGAGTAAACAAATATGTAAAAAGATGTATAAGGTATTTCCTGAAATGAAAGTTGTGGCTGCTGATGTGTTTCAAGAAAACTCGAAAGGTCCATCAAATGACGACGTTATAAAGATGTTGAGGGATTGGCTTTTGATAAATAAGCCCCAAAAATGGAGCCAGGGTTGTAAATTCGTGCAATATAAGTTAAACAATACTTGGCGAGAAGATATTTGTAAAACTCCCAGCGAGTCCGTTTTTGGACACAATTACAATATAAAGAAAGGAGTGGCTTCTTTTATGTCTAAAGACGAGTATGATGATCTTGATACGGAGGAGGATTTAAAACTGGCATTAGAAAGTAGAGAATCTGGTAAGAACGCTGAAGAATCGATGATCGAAAGTTCTTTATTACGGACTTGCAATTTTGTCAAGCTAGAGTTGGATGATGTTGAATGTAATGATTTTAATAAAGAATAAAATATTTATATCAAATTTTATTTTTAAACGACTTTGAAAAAACGAGGACACTAATATGTTCAATTCCTATATTTTTTATGTATGTTAATCGATTTCTCCGTCCCTTCTGAACCGATTTTAAACAATCTTTTTTTTGTTGAAAGAACATACTTCGGAGGTGGTCTCATTGCTATCCAATTTGGATCTGATGATTAACAGGGAGATCGAGGAAAATATTTTTTTGTGTGTCTTAATGATTTACTTATTCAAAAAGAAGTCGGTCATAGACCAAAGACCTTTTGCCTTTCTGCCAGGCAGAGCGTAAGAGGCGGAAAATGTTTAAAACATAGGTCATTACAAACAAGACCACTGATAGTAGAGGGCTGTACAGCAACTTGCCCTGGTAGGGATACACCGCCTTACTTGTTCCTGCCGCCATACTGACTCTGTCATGTTTCTGTCCGGAGGGTAGGGTAGCCGGTAGACTTGCACATACTAACATTTTTCCCGCAAGAAAGGTATGCACCTGTAACTTCTATGGTGTCTATAAGCCACGATGCCAGACCACAATTGTCTCTTACCCTCAGGAGACCCGTGAGCTTGTTTGCTTAACTATCACATAAAAAAAGCTAACCTCTCGAGCAACGAGGCCGTCAAATAATGTAGGTAATTTGCATATTTTGTTGCTAGATCATTAATTAATTGTTTATGTAACACTAGCGGCCCTCCCGGCTTCGCACGGTTATGTAATATACATATAAACCTTCCTCTTCAATCACTTTATCTATTAAAAACAACCGCATCAAAAATCCGTTGCGTAGTTTTAAAGATTTAAGCATATAAAGGGGTTTAGGGACAGAGGAAGCGACTTGGTTTTATTCTATGTAGTGTTGTTAAGATATTCATATTATCTTGTTTTGAATAATTTACAGAAACTAGGGGAAAACATTAATAAATTAATAAAATACACTCTGTTGTTTCAAAAGAAAGTAGCGTTGTCTAAAACTAAATACAGTTAGTTGCTGAGATTTAATTAATGCGATTTGAAATTTGCGGTCATAGATTTAGATTGAGATAAAGATATTGCCGTTAAATAGATAATACAGATTACCGCCGCTGTCAGCACTCGTCACTGTGTCCAAGTACGATAGATAGTATGTAGAATACCCGGTAAACCTGTGTAGGCAAGAGTCGCAAAGTTATACTTTATGTACCAGTAACCCTGCATAAGGACATACTCGGCTTGTTTGCTTTTATCTCAATATATATATTTCTTGTGTTCGTGTGTTTGTCACTGAACTCCTACAAGACTGGACGGATTTTGATGAAATTTTTTGTGTGTGTTCAATGGAATTCGAGAATGGTTTAGATTCACAATTTGGTCTCCCGAAAAATGTTTTTTTTAATAATTTTTTGATTAATAAGTAGTTGTTGATTTTTGAATGCTTCACATTGAATCCGACAGACTGCGCTACTATCGAAGCATTAATGTCAAGCGATACGAAGTTTGCTGGGTCAGCTAGTATTATATAAAATACTTAATTAAAACTTAATTACGCTAAATCCTTTGCTAGTTAGACAGAGCGAACTGAATGACGGTATTTTTTTCGGTTGTTCACAATAACTGATTATTTGTCAACTGTGTATATCTTCAGTTCAAATCTACTGCTAGGTAGGCAGAGAGTATAAAGAGTCAAGAGACTGGATACTGAGAGATCTGCTTAATGAAATGGAATGAAATGTATTTATTTGCAAAATATGTGTGTAAAAAAGATGTTACAAACAATTTTAGCATACGAATTTAATCTACCTCATTTTGGTGTTAAAATTTTTACTGATATTTTTATGAATGAAATATTTAAATGTATTTTAATATTAAATCAAAGCACTTAGTAATATTTTTACATGTTTCGTAATTTATTATTAACAGTTTTAAAGATTGATTAATTTTAATTCTATCTGCCGTACACTACCAACGTCTCCAACTTTAGCCTAGGGAGAAGAAACGGCAAAACAAAGCCCCGCCTACCACAGGCCTACAGCCAGGCCTACAACCTTTTGCTATCACCATTTCTAGTAACTCAGGAGAAGAAACAGCCCAGCTTCCTCCACTTTCATTATCCTTGTCTGTTATACAAACATACTGGTTTGGAAAACTTGTTAACATATCTATATTTAACAAGTTCAATGGATTTGAAACAGTGGTATATAAAAAAAAATATCTTCACGCCCATATCCCCGAAGAGGTAGGCAGAGGTATAACCAACCACGACTAGCCGAAGACACTTAGTCCCCCAATGTGATAGGTGGCAAGTCTATCGCCATCCGGGCACATTTCCAATCCCGATCAACATTTTTTTTTATTAGAAAATTGGAAAAATCCAATTTTCTTTTTATTGGCCGACCCGGGATTCGAACCCGGGACCTCATGCAGTCAAGTCCAATACCCGGACCGCTAGACCACAGAGGCGATCAGGTATATAAATAGTATATAAAGGTCTCAATAAAAGACCATACAAGAAAAATATTATAACTGAAAGAATATTTGTTGTAGTCACTTAGTGAATCGAGTATTGAAATCGAGTTGGGGTCAATCAGCGCGGCAAGGGCGTATGGCGAAGACACTGGACCCTCAGCTGATGCGGAGGGCCTTACTGGATGCCCATACCGACTACTCCAAGGGCGTTCTCAAACCACCGACGACTAATAGAACAGGTAAGGTTTTCTATAAATTTTAAAGAAAGAAAAAATTTCGCCCCAGACAGGATTTGAACCTGTAACCTTTCGTCTCAAGCCGACGAATGCTCTAACCAATTGAGCTACTGAGGATTCAAGTCCCGTGGCAAAATTTTTTTAATTCCTTTCTAACCCGTTAACGCGGGTTTATCCCAAGCACAGGGCAAGTGCTAAAATAAAAATAAGGTAAGGTTTTATTTCTTGAAATTAGGTTAAGTTGGGGTAAGAGCTTGTCCTAAATAACTTAGAGCCTCAGCTGATTCGAAGTACACTGCTGGGGCACTAGGCAAATATTTAGAATGCATAGTGAAATACCCGTCAGTAGCATGCGTTTAAAGGTGTTTTATTCGAACTTCTAAAATCAATTTGCAAGTTAAAGGCGCGCCTCAACGACTTAAAACTATCAACTATGTTAGATATATATGTGCGGGATAACTAAAATGTGTAAATTGTGACGAATTTTTAGTGTATAAAAGTGTTTAAGTGTATATTTTAATGTAAGAATAACCAGGTAAAATAAGTAGCCTATTTTCTTAGTTCCATGTGTTAAACCCGTAAAGTAGAGCCCTTTATCATTGGATTGTATAACAGTAACTTCATTTGTCTTTAAAAAATAACATTAAAACTCACTGTACCTTTTGTAGAATTAAAATATTAAGTTTTAGGACCGCGGCTCTCCATACGGTACGACCCCGTTGGATGGGTCTCTTAGGTGACCGCGGCTCTCTATAAGGTCCAACCGTAAGACAGCTAGTACCTTAAGTAAAATTTATGTTCTTATTTGTGATTGGTCAATATAATGTACTCTGATTGGCTAGCCAATTGTATAAAAAGACGCATTTTTTGGTAATAAAATACATTCGAAAAGGCAAGCTATGAAGATTGTACTCCTCGACAAATAAAGAAGCTTCGACTAAATGCTGTTTTTCTTCACCAATCCAGCTATAGTACACAATATAAAATAAATAAACAAACAAATATCTCTGGACATGTTACACAAATTGAATCTAACCCCAAAGTAAGCAAATTATATGCTTGTGTTATGGGTATTAGCTAACGATTCTAATACATAGAAATCTGCTTAAAGTAACTTAAATAGATACAAGAATAAATTAAATAAAAACCCAGACCCGGACCTCGCGGTTAGTCGGCGTAGTTAGGCGTGTACGCTAGCCACTCGACCAACGAGGCGGTATACGTAGGAATACGTCCACACCGAATACACCAAGGGCCCTATTAGTTACAACCAAGCAGGGACGGACCAGGCCACCAGGCCTTCGAGCCAGGGTTGGAGTCACATATCTACTCATGGTTTATTCAGGGTTGACCAAATTTAATATGATAAATACTACTTGGCCTAGCTAAATTTCTATTCAAGGGATGTCATGACCTCAATGATGCAGGCCTGTAGAGCTTTAATTCCAAGCTGGGCTTTTTAGGTAATGTGGAGAGTTAACATAGGATGCCCGTAGCAAAAACTCCGAGGGTCGTCTTAAAACATGGCGGACCCCAAAACTAGCACCGTCCTATTAAATATAGACTAACTCCGAGGTAAACTTTGAAACAGAGACTAATATTTTAGTATTTTGTCTCTGCTTTCACTTTCTTAACATACTTTTCACTGACCATGTACAGCCAACATAATATCTAACGTATGTACAAATAAGCCTTTATTTTGCTATTTCCGCGTAAGCAGTGTAACTGTTGTGGCAAATATTCCTCCATTTTTGTCATTTGAAGGATTATTTGCCAAAACAGTTACACTGCTTACGCGGAAATAGCAAAATAAAGGCTTATTTTTACATCTGTTATAATAGATATAATAGTCGCCTCTGTGGTCTAATGGTCCGGGTGTTGGACTTGACTGCATGAGGTCCTGGGTTCGAATCCCGGGTCGGCCAACATAAAAAAAATTGGATTTTTCCAATTTTCTAATTCAAAAGAATGTTGGTCGGGATCGGAAATGTGCCCGGTTGGTGATAGGCAGGTGGCAAGCCTCCACATTGTGGGACTTAGTGTCTTCGGCTAGTCGTGGGTGCCTTGGTTGTACCTTTGCCTACCTCTTCGAGGGTATGGGCGTGAAGATACTTTACTTTACTTTTACTTTGTTATAATAGATTTCCACAGAGTAACGCCTGATACAATAAAATATCTAAGGTGACAGTTTGTGTGAAATTCGCCAGAATAGTTGCTATGGAATAAGGAAACGCATATTAAATGTTTCCAGCTCGAGCTACAAACATCTTGGGTTTGAACACCAACACCAATGCCTGTGGAGGGACTCGTCTGTGTCGGACCCGGTACAACACGACAGCCCCGATGTATGGTGTCTCCCTCACCTCAGGACAGCCAGTCACCATCGTCCAGAAGTTCCCGGATCTCTTGCAGCAAGTCGTCTTTGAAGTTTGCGAGTAAGTTTCCTTAATTTTATTGTAAGTTTCTTTTTTCTTTCTTTAAGTATTGGCCTTCACGTTAGTATTTTGCCATTAGTCAAGTAGAAATTTGCTTCAAATTTTACATCAATTTTAACAAATTATATTTATTTGTCATCAGTCATAACTCATAAGTCGTCAATTAGTCATGTCCTATTGTAAGTTGTGTACTGTCAGAGCCAACTACAATGATCATAAGGCTGAATACACACAGAGAGAACACATAGGGATTGAGTTCCAAATAGGATAGAGACATTTAGTTTGAAATTTTGTAGACAAAATCAGTACAAAGAAAGAACTTAATAAAATTGACTTTTAATTAGAATTTATACTTGCTATCGTCGGGACTTGGTGGAATTTCATTGTATACACACTTTTTGGAGTAAACACTTGTACTTATCCACTACACACCAACCAAAAAAAGTGAGTTTTAATTATTAATTTTTTAAAATGATTACACATCTAGTTTTTTGCTTTAATTTAGTTGCATGTCAATTTGGGATCACCTACTTGGCGTTGGATTTAACAGAATCCATTATTCTCCATTCCTTAAAAGCTACAAAAAAACGTTTAAAATTTCAACTACTGATTGATTGAATCGATTTTTAATAAGTTAATTAGAATTTCCCTTAGGTTGCTACGTTTTCATTTATTCTTGTCTGTAGGCAACGGACATTTTACAAAATATCTGGATAATATAGGTAAATTTATATAGAGTAGCTCAAATGGTTAGAGCATTCGTCGGCTTAAGACGAAAGGTTACAGATTAAAATTCTGTCTGGGGCGCTATTTTTTCTTCCTTTAAAATTTATAGAAAATAACCTAAGCACAGGCCAAATGCTAAAATAAAAATACCTTAATATAGGTAGGTAAATGTCCACCATCTGACAACACTAAGAGTAGACGATTATACCGGACGCGGAACAAACTGACAGCTATGTACGGGGTCTCTATTACCTCGAGAAAGTCGGTACCCATCGATCAAATACTTCCTGATCATCGTTTAAGCAACGAAATATCTGTAGCAACTTGCTCGGATTGGTACCATTGCCTTAATTATTCTTGCCACCTTTTTGTCAGTGCTTGCCATTTATGTGTTCTGTGCTTACCTTCCGACAGACTTGCACACGTAGCCTAAAATCTGACAAAACATACCGATACACCAGTGGAACTATTCAGTATCTTTTTAGTGGTGATTAAAGGGTAAAGAGTACATCAAATAGATGTCAAATGACGTATTTCGTATCTGCTATCTCTGTTTGTCATAGGAGATAGTAAAATTAAACACGTCATTTGACAGCTATTTGATGTACACTTTACCCAGTGATCGTCACTAAAAAGATATGGAATCAGCCCCCTGTAACTTTTAAAGTGTGTGTGTGGTGACTTCTTATGTTGAAAAAATCCACTCGCCTAATCGTTATCTTTTAGCATTAAAAAAAACTGAAACAAACAAATATAATTTATATTTATTTTCCAGATCCAGTGAATGTTCCGTGATTCGGGGCTCATGTACTCAGACTTATGTGCCTTATTTGTTCCTGGTTCTTCCTTTGGGACCTGTTACGTTGACAGGACAAGACTATGTTTTAGTGGAATCGGGGTGTGTTTGTCGGCCAGACCCCAATTAAAACTAATTTAGCTAAATTTGACCCACTGTGCGGTTTTAGTTAACCTGTGGTATAAAAATATAGAAGTATAAAAGTTTTTAGTTTAGGAAAATCATTAGATTAATGATTTGAATATAATCAAACAGTGTAGATATTTATTAGTAATGAAATATATAGAAACTAAATTCTGTTAGGTGGGTCATAGTTTTATAGAAAAAACAAATTTGCTCAAAAATTCTAAATATGTTCTATTTTCGAATAATAGCGATCACTCTGTTATTGAGAACTTTCGATACGAGTATAACGTCCCTAATATGATTAGGTAGATATGGATCACATATTTTTAGTAATAGTAAATATTTCGATAACTTAAATTTACTTTCTGCGTAAACAGCTACATGGGCAGTAAATTTTATGTTGTACTAAATAAAACTATGTTATATGATATTTAATCTGTTTGCCATGATACATTTTTCTAGCGAATTCTCTTATTGGCAAATTGAATCCCGTTTAACGAAAAAGCTATTTTGACAGCCGTTATACATAATATTGCTATATATTATGTACAAGGGCTGTCAAAATAGCTTTCTTGTAGTGGAAAGATTAAAACCTCCAAAACCGAATGACTGTGAAGGAAACAATTTATTATTTGAATTATGAGCCATGTTGTTTTTTTAATAACCAAGAAAGTTACAATACGCATGACCGATTTAATTTTACAGCTTTGCGCCATTAGAAATCTATAAAAATTCATCGTTTATGGCTTTTATGGTGGTTTTAATTGTAGCTGACGTCATTGTCAGCTTGGGTCATAATGGTGTGTAGAAACAGAAGGCCTCAATATTTTTAAGATGAATATTTGCAATACATATGTATAGTAGTACTATTTAAATTATGCGCTTCGGCTATATTCGTCAAGCTTTGGAATTCGAATGTATTTTAAAGATATCTCAGAGTTGTTATTATACATAATTAATCATTTAGCTTAAATTGAGATTGGTCAGCCAATTTAAAAATAAAAGTGTAAAGTGTAAAAAGAGTAAAAAGCTCAAGCGCATAATTTAAATACTAGTACTGTGAGTATTTTGATTTCTAAGAAATTTTGCATCCTTTAAGTAATAAGTCATTACTGAGGCCTTTATAAAAATATTTAAGTTACAAAAAGATTGTATGATCAGAGTATGTTTAACTTATTTATTTTAAATATTAATTTAGTCCAATTGTACTTAAAGGCATTTAATAAATTAAGTTTTAATTTATTTATAAATACAGTAAAATAGCCAATGAATAAAAGTATTTAAAATATGAATTATGAGGAAATAGCAATTTATTGGCGCTTTTACGGTAACGCGATATTGTTTTTAGAATTTTTAATGCTACTGACTGAATTTATTCTGTTTAATTTATTTTAATATTGATTTGTTTTGTCGCGCTATAATTTATGTATTAAATTAATGTTAAATGACAATTGACAAATATATAAAATTAAGTTAAAAGTTTTTTTTTATTATTATTTATATTATTACTGACAGATCTGACACGCTAATCTATAGACGGTTTGTAAACTACTCCAAAAAGAACTATTCTCCTCCTTTTAAGTTTGTTACGTGATTACTCTGTTTATAGTTAACCGATTTTGACGCTTCTTTTTTTTGAAATATAAGGTCATGAGTCCAAGGTCATCTTACATAAATTTTATCATGTTCAGACTAGTAATTTTTTAAATGCATAACTTTTTACTTATCTTGACGACCTCATATAACTCGAAAATTACTAGTAGGATGTTGGAATTTTTGTGCCACCATTTCGAAAACATTGCGATCCTTCAAAAAAAGTTATTAAATTGCGACGTGTTACCCAATGACATAGTTGGAATTGGTTTTTACTATTTTACTGTGCTTAGTTATGTTTTTTACATTTTTCAATTAAGGTATTAAACTGGCTTTTCTCGGTAGTTAATATCGCAAATTAGTCCTAAGCTTCAAAAAGTACGGTGAGTTGTAAAAATCGCAAGTTTATCAACAAACAATCCAATAAAAAAATCTTTATCTTAACATTTTGGAAAGAGTCACATCCGCGTTAGCAGAAACTGCTTTATTAAAGTACTTGAATAAAAAATGGAAAATGTATTGGTAAGCTCGCTACTCGACTCTACATTTTTTTTAATGCGCAAGGAAAGTTTCTGTATGAGACTAGGACAATTGCAAAAGAAAATAGTAAAAAAAACATTAAGCTCAGTCGTCTTTGCTGAATCAATATTGATGTTTTTTTTATTTGACAATAGGTGTTTTGATTGGTCTCATTTAAATTTGGTCTAAAATTTTGAGTTAGATTTTCGAATGCATATATATTAACATTGAAGTTTTTTTTTTACAAATTTGCCGGCCAAGTATTTACGCTTGACATTTGGTTTATATTAGCCCTGCAACTTTAGCCATGCCAGGTGCGGATTTAGCCCTCAAAAATTGTTTGTGGTTACAATACTGTCACTGTCAAAAAGCGGTATATTACGGGTGGAAATATGGATTTGGCCAAGACCGATACTGTCTGTTTCGTATGGGCAAAGCCGTTGGATGAACACTAGTTATTAAACCTGTACATTATCGACCTCGATAGACCGTGAAAGTGTGACATCATCTTAAGTCTATTAGGGTTGCCGCTCGTGCCCATAACGGTGAATCCGAGCTTGTACCGTGACAGCAATATTATATATCATTATTTCAATATTACAAATTCTCAAAAACAAAAGGCCTTATTGAATCTACACATATAACAGTAATAAAGTTAAATTGACCGCCTCGTTGGTCGAGTGGCTAGCGTATACGCCTTACTACTTCGATCAACCGCGAGGCTCGGGTTCGATTCCCGATGGGGGCAAGCATTTGTGTGATGAACATTTAGATGTCTGCATTACCGGGTCTGGGTGTTTATTAAATTTATTCTGATATCTATCTAAGTAAATCTATGTACTCGTATTAGTATCGTTGACTAACATCCATAACACAAGTATATAATTTGCTTACTTTGGGGTTAGATTCAATTTGTGTGACTTGTCCAGGGAAATTTTATTTGTTTAAATCTGTAAATGAATTTTTTTTAAAACAATCATTGTTAAAGTTAATGTATTGTAAATAGGACATGTGACTTAAAATGAGAGTTATTAATAATGTGTCGGTGTTTTTTTTACCCAATTTTGTTTAGTAGTAGCTTAAAGTCTGGGTGAACATTTAGGTTAGGTACTTGTTACGACACGAAAATCTTTCGTTCCCATCACTAACAACGATAAGCTACTTTATTGTGTGAACAAAGTCGTGGGTAACAACTAGTACATAATAAATTCATGATTTGACGTGTACGTCTAATGTCACATGACTACGTGCTGTCTTCAGATAATGTGACGTCTTAAATAATTAAGTCTGACGGCCGCACTCAGAGATGTCAATCAACATTTACACAATTTTGAATTAAAAACTAGCTGACGCGGCGAACTTCGCATCGCTTAACATTAACAGCTACTAACAATTGGTATTGTTTAAAGCAATGTTTTTCACACTTTTCTTGCAATTTTCCTGAGTTCTACTTTTCATAAGAACCTTCTCCTGACAATAACTAATACAAAAAATGGGTCAATTCGTTCAGGCGTGATGAGATGACCTCGTGAAATGGCGTTTCGTTTTTATATACATGACTACTTTCAAAGGACTAGCCAAATTTTAATACTAATTTAGGTATTTAAAGCTAAAGTGATATATATATATGCACTTTGAATATTATTATTTTTATACAAGAGGAGTCAAACGAGCAAGTGGGTTACCTGATGGACAATATTATTGCTAAATTGTAATATTTTCTTTTATAAACATTCGTTTAAAATAGTCCGCGTTAATTCATGACGTCACTATCCTGCGCATGCTATTGCGGTCGGCGGGAATCAGTTGATTGCTTTTTTTTCGTTTTAACCATGCATTTTGTGTTTTGCGTCGGACAAAAAAAAAATTAATTACCTTTAAGATTCAAAGTATTATCGAGGCCCAACTCTCTCTCAAAATTTAGTTAGTCTTTTAAATGTAACTGTATATAAATAAAATTTCGACCTATTTACTGCTTAAAAGGCAATTGACACCTCTAAGAATGACAGTAAGCGAACCATCATTATCATCCCCATCAGCCAGAGGACGTCCACTGCTGGACACAGGCCTTCCCCTAAAAGCGCCACGACTCACAGTCACTAGCTACTTGTATCCAGCGACTCCCCGCGACTTTGACCAGATCGTCAGTCTACTGGTTGGGAGGTCATTCAACACTACGCCCTCCTGCGGGGCTGCCACTTGAAAACATTTTTTTCCCAGCGGTTGTCGGTTCTGCGAGCAAAGTGGCCTGCCCATTGCCACTTCCTGGTCCGATGACTATCGAATCGAATAAATAAAAAGATATCGAATAAATCGTCTGCCTCTGCCAGGTAGCTCATATTAGGCGAGCTTTGGATATGCTATGGTACATCACTAATAAAACCACTTGTGAAAGAGTGCTTTGCAACAATTGGTCCAGGATACACCGCAGTACCTATTACTCTGACTCTATCATGTTCCGGCCCAGAGAGTAGGGTAGCCGCTGGACTTGTAAAATAGTCCTAACATCCCGGCATCAGGATAACGACGCACCTATAACATCTATGGTTATAGCCACGGCTGTCCTTTGCCATCTGCAGAGCCATGTACTTGTTTGCTGACCTCTTATTAAAAGAATTAGTCAAATATGTAAGACAATTAAAATTTGTAAGAGAATAATTTATTACCATACTAGCTGCTACCTGCGGCTTCGCCCGCGTTTTCACAGAAACCCGGTGTGCAATCGGGATTAAAAATAGCCTATATGTTAATCCAGGTCACAATCTATCTGTCTTCCAAATTTCAGACAAATCCGTTCAGCCATTCGAGCGTGAAAGAGTAACAAACATCCATACATCCATACTTACTAACTTTCGCATTTATAATATTAATAGGATTTGTAACAATAACTACGTTTTATTTGATTTAACTAGCGTGTATCTGTTTAACATTCGGCAAATGTGAAAACAGTTCCAATTTTTGCTGGGACGCTGACAGCAGCTGGAAACATTTTACCAGACACGGTTTACAGCTGCGGCTGATAAATGTGTACAGCCTTTCGCTGCATTCCGGGACGTGGCCTGCATTGCAAAGTCTATTCTATAAGGAATTATAGACGAAGAAACATATCGAGTAGGGATACAGTCTACGATTTTCCCTGTAATAGCAAAGTCGATAAGTCGTTAATCCATTTTTACATACCCACACACATGCAATCCTTAGCGTAATCCACATCCTAACGCAAGGATGCGTTCCAGCCTCCATGTGTATCGTCTGCGGGCGTTTTCGACTGACAAAACCGTCCAATGCGCCAGATATCTGTCAGACATCTGAACCTTCTAGGTAAGCCCAAAGTTACGTCCACGACTTACGTCCGATAGCTTACAAAGCTCATTGTATTTTGATTAACCAGGAAGCGGCTATCAGCAACGTACGTCAGTCGTGTCCGACATTATGTTTCCAGATTTATTTAGCCAGGACTCTAGGGAAAAAGATGGTGACTGACATTTGCATACAATTCGCTATCATTGAAACGTAGTTCAGTGACTGGTAAAACTGAAAGCAAAACCTATCTCGTAATAGGCGCCTGAGTATTTATTCAAGTATTGTTAATGCGTGTTAGGGCTGTATCAACTAATTACTTAATTTGAAGAAAGAAAAAAAAAAAACAACGAAAAACAAAATCTTTTCTTTTATTTTCAATTGGGGCTTAAAACCTGGTACACATGCGGTTTTAGATAATACAATAAATTCATTTGTTGCATCGTAGTAAAAAAAATACACTTACCTACAACTACAATAGGTAGGGGGTTACGGACTAATCGTAACACAACTAACACCTAATTCAGCCTCTTAAATATGTATGTAGTAGATTCACATTACACTGACAGCATGTTTTGCCACCATACCTCAAAAAAGCAGTTTTATGTTTCAGGTTTCTTTTATTTAAGCGAGTTATTTTGTTTACTTAGCTCTTATATAACGTATTAAAAACAATACTATGATCCTAATGAAAAAAAAAGATTCACCTAATTGTGAACTTTGTAATAAGATAGAAGATGTGCAACATTTGCTGATGGAATGTGGTCGGAACAAAAATGAAAGAACATTACTGGTGCAAGAATTTCAGTTAAACGAAAACAGTGTAGGTTTAGTGCAGGAAATTTTGTCAAGTCCGAACACAGAATTGGCAAAAAAATTTTGTCAACTAGCTAACGATATTGGTTAGCTAGTTGACAAAATTTAGGTATAGTATAATTATTATTAAGTATTTAATTTTTATATATTTTTTTTTGTAATATGAGGGACAAAAGTGTGATCGAGTACGATGGGGTTGACATGTCTTTGAACAAAACCCCTCTAAAACATAAGACTAAAAAAAAATACTATGATGGTAAAGTTTTCTTGTGATTTGAATGAATTGATAGAGTTTAAAATTTTTGCAAAACAAGATGTAAGTATATGACATGAAAATGATCTCAGACAGAAATGAATAATTAAGGATTATAATAGCGCCCTTGTCAAAAATTACTGTTATTCATTGTTAAACAGGTTTGAGGAATAAAAAATGTCTAGGAAAGCTATAGTTTACGAATATTTTAAAATTTTTATAACAAGTATATTTACTTTATTTCAGGTTAAATTGTAAGTGTACGTGTAGGAAATTATATCGTCAATATATTTAACTTATTTCACGTATTTTTTCGTGTTTGATTATATTTTTGAGTAGAAAACACTATATTTATAAAAAAAAGTATCTTCACGCCCATATCCCCGAAGAGGTAGGCAGAGGCACAACCAGGGTACCCACGACTAGCCGAAGATACTAAGTCCCATAATGTGATAGGTGGCAAGCCTATCGCCAACCGGGCACATATCCTATCCCGAGCAACAATTTTTTTATTAGAAAATTGGAAAAATCCAATCTTCATTTTGTTGCCCGACCCGAGATTCGAACCCGGGATCTTATGCAGTCAAGTCCAACAACTGAACCGCTAGACCACAGAGGCATATTTATTTGGTAAATAAGATATGTCAAACGCGAATTTAGAGAAATATCGAAGTTGAGAAAGAAAAAATGGTGAGCGTGAATAATAGGTTTTTTATAGAAGACAAACAATGCAATACACTTTTTGTTAAGAAATGTACGTCGTCTAGAGACGTTTAATGATATAATGCAGGCTAGGACATTGTGTATTTTTTATAATATTTTATAGAAAAATGATGAGAGAGCGGATGGTGTTTTTTAAAGAT
>NJDC01028099.1:4353-14391 GCA_002245475.1 Calephelis virginiensis | reverse complement strand
AATAGTTTAACGATTACGTTTTATTACAAACGCATAAAACATATCACTTTAATAGTAAGACGAGAATCCAACTTCTTGGCATGCGATAATGTGGGTACAGTTTTATTTTTACGTTATTATCCCTTAAGGGTCCATGTATGCTAAAATACGTCAGCAATATACTGTTTTTTTTTCATACAAAGCAATTATGGATCTTGGCGACAAAAATACACAAGATTAACATTAATATTCTTTATAAGACTGGTGTTTCTAAAACACGATTCATTTCACTTTGCTCGATAGAAAAAAAATCAAAAAGTTAACCCTTTTTTGAATGCAAAATCCAACTGTCTACTTCAATTATGAAAATATCGACACCAGATAAACATAAACATAGATAAGTATTATACCTAAAAGATAACTGTTTCAGTTTTTATATTTTCTTTCAAATTACTTTTATAGTGTCAAAAATAGTGATGTGGCGCTTAAGAAATTTACTTTAGAGCGCAACATTTCATAGTAATCATGGAACGGGGGAGTGCGCTGATTGGCTCTTCTGGATGACTAAGTATGGGGCCTTAAAAAGTAGGCAGAGATTCACCCTAAGCCTAAGAACACACGGAGCGGTTTTACCCGCGGTGGTTGTGGGTTCGCAGGTTAGAATTTGATATATATGCAAAAAGTAAGAGCACATTTCGACGCGTTTTACACTCGCAGGGCCTTTGTTGTTTGCGGTTCCCGTGGCAACGGTCGCCCGACCGCAAAATCGTACAAGTTTTCGAGCGATGTATCAAACAGATGATTACAACCGCGACGGCCGTGTGACCGCACAAATTAGCGGTCCCGTGAAGTCTGAAATAAAAAGCGGGTAATAAATAGCTGCTCCGTGAGTTCTTCGCCTTAAGCTAAGGTTGTCTTGCGATCGCTTTAAAGCGATTTCGCTTTTGTGTACCTTAAGTTAAATATAAGTTAAACAGTGTCTAATTTTTGTAATTTGTTTTGTGTATAATAAAGTTCATTAATTCAGAGTCAGGGTAGCAACGACTAGCTGAAGATAAAGCACAATATAATAGGTGGCAAACCTATTGCTAACCGGGCATTGATCCAATTAAGAGCAGCGATGTTTTTATTAGAAAATGAAAGAAACATATTTGGTGTAGCCCGACCAGGGAATCGAAACCAGGACCTAATGTTGTCAACATCGGACCACTAGACTTACGATACTTACCTTTATACTTATCTGAAATTGAGAATTATTATTTGAAGATATATATTTGAGAGCATTATCTGAATCTATCACATTTTTGTCGGTTTGTTTGTTGCTTTAAATATAATAGTGTCTTGAATAAAAAAGGAATCAATATTTAATAGTATAAATAGTTGTTGAATTCAAATTAAAACAAGTGGTAATGATAAATTTTAAAATTAACATCTATACTTATATTATAAAGCTAAAGAGTTCGTTTGTTTGTTTGTTTGTATACTTGAACGCAATTATTTCAGAAACTGATTGTCCGATGTGAAAAATTCTTTCAGTATTAGACAGCCCATTAATAGAAGAAGGCTCTACGCTATATATCATCACGCTATGACTAATAGGAGCGGAGCACCAATAAAGAATGTTTCAAAATCGAGGTTTTTTCCCTTTTGAAAACTTTCGCTGCGTGCGCTGCGTAAAAAGTAAAAGTTTTGCAAAAATTATTTATGAAAGAATTGTAGCATAGGAAAGGTAAATATTAAATATTTGTGTAGTCTACACGGGCGAAGCTGCGGGTAACAGCTAGTATCTTATAAATTTAAGTATTTACATTTAGTTTACTCTGCCTCCAACAAAAAAGGACCTACTCGTATAATGTATTTTTTAAACACCATGTTCATACACTTAACCAAATGTACCTGTAATGTATATTCGAGCAGAATAAGTGTATACATGATGTTATAAAAAAGCATCATATTATGTATACTTTACCATGTAGATATACTCAGGCAAAAAAAAATGTTATGAGGAGGTATGAGGTTTTAACCGAATCCCAAAAAAGAAGGTTTTCAATTTGAGGGTAGGTTTTTTAAATTATTTTTATATATTTGTTACGCCATTTACTTGACCAATAATGAACCGATTTCAATGACTATTTTTAGGAAGATATATCAATATTCCAATTCTGTCTCATTTTGTACGAGTGTACATCTAGTGTTTCTGGGTTATAATATTGTCAAGATAGACGAAAACTATTATTAAGTATAACTCCAAACTGGTAGTAAAATGTTGATAAATATTATGTGAGACCGTGTCGAAATCATTATCTATCTTCCGAAAAATAACAATTTATTAAAAAGCGCCATGTAAACCTACACATTTTCTCTTTTTTAATTGACTCCAAAAAAGGAGGAGGTTCTCAGTTGGACATTTTTTTTGTGTTTGTTATGCGATTACTTCGTCAATAGCCAATCGATTTTGATGGTTTCTTTTTTGTAGGTTCCGAGGTGGTCCATATTATGGTGGTCCACTGCCGCCATAACGTCATGACGTGTTCCGGTTCACAGGGTAAGGTAGCCGGTAAACTTACTTTTGCTCGAGGTCTAACATCCCGGCCTCAGGTTGGCAACATACCATTACCACCTTTGGTGGCTCTAGGCGGCGTAAATTTCTTAACATCAGGAAATCCGTCTGCTTGTTTGCCTTCTTATATCATAAAAAAAAACACCATATACATACACTTTTTGTGCTCGAATCGTGCACGTGACATGCTGGAATGTACAAGTGTCAAATAATTAAAACGAATTCTCGCTTAAGAATCACTTAATTGTCCCCCTTGTAAAAATTTCTCCGCGAATAAATTAATGTCTCTTTGGAATGTTGTCCTTTTGTTAATTAACAAAATCCCTTAAAAGGATGCCAGAAATATGGATTTTACATTTACATATTGTCATTAACGTTTTAGTGTTTGTTGCTAATTAGCTCATTTTGAAGTGGAATTTTTAACTCTTTTTGACCGACTAAAAAGGAGTTTATGTGTTCGACTCATATTTTTTTATGTTAAATTTTTTTTTTTTTAATTCTGAACCGATTATTCATTTGAAATAGCGTACTTATGAGTTGGTCCCACCATTAAATCTTTATTTTGAATCTCTGTGGTCTAGCGGTTCGGCGTCGGACTTAACTTCTTGAGATCCCGGGTTCGATTCCCAAGTCGTGGAACAAAAAAATTAGAATATTTATTAAAAAATAATGTTGCCTGGGATTGGATATGTGCCCGGATTGGCGATAGGCTTGCCACCAATCACGTTGTGGGACTTTGTGTCTTTGGTGTGTAGTGGATGCCCTGGTTGTGCCTTTTGCCTTCCTCTTTGGGGATATGGGCGTGAAGATATTTGTTATGGATAGCAAAACTAGGAAAATACTTAATTTTTGTGTACATACGGCTGATAGTCTAATCTACAAAGGGGATCCGGACCAATACGGACCCTGAGGTAATCAGATCTAATTAACATATACTAGTCGACCGAAATTCGACCATAATAAATTTTAATATCTTGGTGGCAAGAACGACATCTTTAAGACCAACTATTTTGTTTCCAAACTTTTTAGTGCACCATCTGTGATCTTTTATCGTTATCATCAATATATTTGTTTGTGTGTGTCAAATGCATGATTGTGTGGGTAATGTTTTATTTGTTGAGTTAATGTACTTTACAAACATTATTATTGAAAAATATTAGCGTTTTGCACTTCTCCTATACATAAACTATATGTGTGCCAAATTTTATGCTCCTGCGTCCGCGCAATTTTCGTAAAAGGGGGTCCAAGTTTTGGCATCACGTATTAATATATAGATATCCTTTGTTCCAGGATGCCTAGGCGCAATATCTGCAGGCGTTGCCCTGGCCCTGTCTCCAGTCACAGTGGCCCTGTGCGTCAGGAAGTCCACCCGCGTGACAGCCGTCGTGGGAGGGCTGGTGGCCGCTCTAGGCTGTCTCTTCACATCCTTCGCTACACAATTTCATCAATTATTTTTCAGCTACGGTAAGTACTAAGTTCCTTTTCATCTTTTTTATGATATTGGAAGGCAAACAAGCACACAGATTTCCTGATAGTAAGACATTCACCCCGAATAGAGACACCAAAGGTGGTAATGGTGCGCTGCCAACCTGAGGCTGGGATATTAGGCCTCGAGCGAAAGATAGTTTACCAAGTGAAACAAGTATTGAATATTAGAACTGTAACACGTTAACAGCCAGCACTGAAGTTATGGAGACAGGAATAGGTAAGGTTACTAACCTTAAATAACTTAAAAACCTTAAATACATAAACTATACTGGAGATAAAACTGGAGAACACTGTTATATGGATATGAATTTATAAACGGTATAGACACCAAAATAAAATTTTTCTCTATATTTGTCTATCTTTCTGTTTGTTCCGGCTAATCTCTGAAACGGCTGGACCAATGTCGACGGGACTTTCACTGGCAGGTAGCTGATGTAATAAGCAATGACTTCGGCCACTTTTACCTTAGAAACAACATAAATAAATGTTTTTTTGTTAGATTCCACGCAGACGAAGTCGCAGACTAGTATAAAGTAGATATAAATCTCCTATCACTTTTGCACTCCTCGGTAACGACTCCACAGATTTTTTTTTTATTTAATGTAGATTTGGTACGAGGAAATCATATAAAGTAGATTAAATCAATAAATGAAACATTACCCACACTATCATGCATTTGACACACACAAACAAATATATTGATGATAACGATAAAAGATCACAGATGGCGCACTAACTATTCAGGAAACAAAATAAGAAATGAATATGGCGTTTTTATCAACTAGATATTGAAATTTGGATATTAAAATATTAAAATGTTCGAATATCAACCAATGGGCGACTACTAGTTGTTATAAATTCTAATTGTTTCTATTAATTATAGAAATCCATTTCGCATATAGACAGTAGTCGGCCTATCAAAAAAAATAAACACATGTTTAATAAAACACTGTCTAAAATTGACATCCAATCAAGAGCATTCTACACGTGGATGAGAGTCCAATTTTAAACATTGTTTAGTATAACATTTATTCAACGAGTATTTAATGTTTTTTACGACAATACGGTATCTGTCAACCTAAAGCTAGTAAGCCTTTTACGTTAGTTTATAAGCTCCCCTGTAAGATCGAGACAAGATAGTGGCGAACACTGATATAAGAATGGGTAAAAGTCTTCCACTTCATTAAGCTCTTGGTCCTAGTAACATAACTATTAAATTAAAAATTAAGAAAACCCCCGACTCAAGAACTTAAATTTAAAAAGTAAAAAAATCGGTTAACCCCCACAACTTTTAAACGGCTTAACCGATTTGAAATCTCTGCATCCGTTCGGGAGTAACGATGCCACAAACAGACAGACACACAGACAGTCAATCTTATAACAGCCCTCTTTTTGCGTCGGGGGTTAAAAATAATGCTCACCTTGAAGCAAAACTACCTGTTAGGAAAGCGGTTGGATCGTGTTCTTTAATGGTTCTGGGGCTAATATGTACGGGATTTCTATGATAGAAATACCCACAAGTCGTTAACAGACTTAGTGGCCCATGATAAATATTGTCACCTAGATGCGGCTAAGATTCTTAGGGAACGAACCCATACTACGTAACCCGTTTAGGGGGGGGGGGGGGGAAGGAGGTCTTTAAAATGCTACGATCAGTCACGAGAGGGAGGGGGTGACAGATTATTGTTACGTAGTCGATTTCGCCAATAGAAATTTCGGACCATACTCGAATTTGGCGCGCAATTTTGCGTGCTTCTCACAGTCACAGCTAGTGGCGCTGGCGTAAGTATATTGATACGTCAGCTGATTGAAAATAGACACAGGCAGTCTGTTGTTTAGTGAAGTTGTCGAGCAAGTCCACGAGAGTCTACGCTATACAATAATTACTACCAAAAATTAATTACAACGTAAAAACTTGAGGTGTGGGAGGGGTCTTTGTATATGCTACGAGTGGTTACCGACGGGAGGGATGGGTCGAAAAATCTTAAAATAGGTCACGTAGTATGGGTACGTTCCCTTTCTACACTAAGTTTACCAATTAACCCTATGAACACCTTTCGAACAGAAATGAAATATTTTTTTTATGATATTGGAAACAAGCAGACGGATTTCCTGATGGAAAGAAATTCACGCCACTTAGAGACACTAAAGGTGGTAATGGTGCGTTACCAACCTAAGGCCAGCATGTTAGGCCTCGAGCAAAAGTAAGTTTACCGGCTACCTTACCTTCCGAACCGGAATACGTCATGAGGTTATGGCGGCAGGAATAGGTAAGGCGGTGGTACCAATCCGGGCGAGTCGCTGCTAAACTCTACCACCTAGTGAGATGTCACGGTGTTAGTGACGGTGAGCCTTTGCTCGCCTTTTACGAGCTGCCTAGCAAGGAAGGCAGATGGTCTATTCTACAAAGGAGCCCGGACCAACACGGGGAAAAAATATTCGTGACATCATATTCTGTCCACAAGTCGATATTTTGTTGAAAGAAAAAAGTAATGATTACATTACCTCTGTTTTGGAAAGGTAGCTTGATAGAGCTGTACGATCAAGCCATGCAATAAACGCACAGATAAGTATTTCTTGTAAAAAAAGAAATATGGTAAAGGTTCTGCAAGAAAGGCACACATAGGTCTTTGTTGTCAGAAAAAAAATTTGGTAAAGATTTCACAGGAACGGTACAAATAGGTATGTTGTATAGAAAGAATTGTGGTAATAGCTTCGCAAGAAAGGCACAGGTAGGTTTTTGTTAATAAAAAGGTACCATACGTAAAGGTAGGTCTTTGTTGAAAGTAATGTAGAATAGTAAAGGCCACTCAAGAAAAGCAAAGGAGGATCATTGTTGAAAGGAATGAAGTATGGAAAAGGTTACCAAAGATCTTTGTTGGAAGGAATGAAGTACATATGTTAAATCTCACCAGAAAAGCACAGATAGATCTTCATTGTAAGGAAAGAAGTATGGTAAAGATTTCGCAAAAAAGGCACAGATAGGTCTTTGTTGTAAAGAAATAAGTGTTGTAAAGGTTTCGCAAGAAAGGCACAGATAGGTCTTTATTGTAAAGAATAAGCGTTGTAAAAGAAAAGCAAGACAGACATAGGCAAGTAGATCTTATAGAAAGTAATGGCCACGCAAAAGGGACATAACTAGATAATTGTTGAAAAGAAAGAAGAATGGAAAAGATAATGCAAGAAAAGCATAGGTAGATAGCTCAAAACATTCCGCAAATAAATTTCGTATTATTCAACTTCATTATATTTTATCAAGCTTTGATAAATGAAGAATTAAATTGCTCTTAATAAAATCTTCACCCACACAGTCACTTTGAGCTTTCATGTTTTATCTTTTTTAATGCTATTTAATTAGAGCATACTTTCACATTGATAACACATTAATAGTTTTCGTGTAGGTGCAACTTGCTGTCAAGAAAAATTAAAACCTTAGAAAATACAGATAACTTTAACATTAAAGAAGTATCTTCACGCTAATATCCCCGAAGAAGTAGGGAGAGGCACATCCAGGGCATCCACGACTAGCCGAAGACCGTAAGTCCCACCATAAGCCAACATAGCATCGCCAACGGGGCACAATATATCCAATACCGAGCAATTTTTTTTTTCATTAGAAAATTGGAAAAAACCAATTTTCTTTTTCTTGCCCGAAAAAAAAATACCGAAGGACTGAAGCGGTACGACTTACATTTGTTTGTCTCTTTCTACGTAACGCCTCAACTTTTCGTGTTACACTTGATTTTACTCCTCATAAAATTTCCGAACCAGGCCTTATAACTCAAATCGTTTCTTAAGGAGTAAACTCCAATAGGTTGGGCCGAGTAATCGTGTAACAAACATAAGTAGGTATATAAAATAACATTCAGTCGAATTCAGAACCTCCTCCTTTTTTGGAGTCGGTTTTAAATCATAGTGAAGCTTTAGAGTTATTACAGTAACTAATCTCTACATTTTTTTAATAAATCTTCAACATACTGTTTTCACAACAATTTAGTAAATTAAGGGCCGTTTGCACGTTTATGGTTTAAATTATTTAACTCGGAACGTGACAGGAACGTGCAAGCTGCCCTAAATAGGTTAATACTATTCACAGTAGCAATATACATTTTTTGAAATTCGAATACTGTATTTTTATCTTTACGCCTGTATCTCCAGAGATGTAGGTAGAGGTACAGGGCACCCGCGAATAGCCGAAGACACAACCCACAATATAATAGCTAGCTAACCTCCCGCCAACCGGGAACACATCTAATCCCGAATAACGTTATTTTTTTATTAGATAATTAAGAAAATACGTTTTCCTATAGTTTCCCGATCTGGGGATCGAACCCGAGACCTCACGAAGTCAAGATCAACATCGGACCGCTAGACTACATAGGCGATGCTTATTTTAATGTATTTGTTTATTACATTAATGTGATATTTTATTTAAGCGTTGCCGTTGCATAAATAAAATCGGCCTTTATTTACACTGTTATATTTCGAATTTACTGCTGTTTCGGCAGTTTCTAAGCATTAAAGTTTTGAAAAAGAAACTTCGTATAAGAAAGGCCACTAACCTCGTTTGTTGTGAAGAATTGTATACTTAATGCTGCAGTTTCGTTCCACGCAGCACCTTAGCTACTAATGACATAAACTATGTCTTATAAGCCAGAGTTTTGTGGTAAAAATAATCCTTTATTGTTATGTTCATTGCCACGGTTTTGAATACAGAGATATTTTTATTTTTGTTTTTCTATTTCAGATATTTTTAAATGAATTAAAAGCTAAATAGCGAGAATAATATTTTTTAAAATTTTAAAAATTTACTGTAGTTAAATTAAAAGTTAAGTTAAATTAAAATAATAAAAAAAAATTATAAAAGCTAGCTTTATTAATATAGAGAAGTAAAAAGTAAAAAAAAATTTAATTAGGAAAACATCTGCATTGCAACCTTAACAATAAAATCTTGAATCAGCAATTTTTATTTTTAAAAAACAGTTAAGATTTAATTTAGCTAAAATAATGACTGATCATAAAAAATGCTATAAATGTTATAATATGTACAAAGTATGTGCTTTGTCCAAACTGAAAAAAATAATTGACATTGAGTTGTCTTTAGCACCTACATGAAGATAGTCGTATTTTTTTCATAATTATTAAATTTCGAGTTTATATTGAGGGAAATTGATCAATTTTGGTCGCATTTTGTTCAGTGAAAGTGCACAAATGAAATAATCGTGAAGAAGTTAGTGTATCGTATATTTCCTCGCTGCCGCCAAATCTCACAAGAAGAGCTTGAGTAACGAAGCCACAGCGTTACTCCAGACCCTGACATGACTTTGTATATAGTGACATGATTGATAATAAGACTTTAATAATACGGAAGACATAGCAGCATGGCCTAAAAGTAGCCTTAGCCGGCCCCGGAAAGGGGCAAATTACTTAATTTAAAAAACAAGCTTTTCATACGTACATGGAAATAAAGTAGTTGGACTTGATAAATGAAGATGGCGTTCTTGACAAAAACATAATTAACAATAGAACTTAAATAATGTTTGAACGTTATATTTTAATAATTTATATAATTTAATTATGAACATGATGGTTATAAATGATTCAAACACGTCTCTAATTTTAATTTAAGTATTTTTACCATAAAACTAACAAATAATTATTCAAATAAGCCACCCCGAAGCATTCCTGGTGCAAAAGTACCCATGACACAAGCGGCATTACCACGTTGGATGGTCAGCGCGAGTCTTTGCACCAAAAATGAGCCGGAGCGGGTGTCATGTCCGTTATCTCGGAGCCTGTGCCCTAATTCGTAAATGAAGCGTTTAGTTTCATGGCACATTGTTCCCATCGTCTCTACTGCAATAGGAATAAACAAATAGGTATTTTTCAGAGCTGCATATTTTGGTTTTTTTTTACATGCTGCATCCTCAGCAGCCGCTGCGGGTGACAATGTAGTACGACTAAGATGACTCGGAGCAAAGGTGCTAACGCAAGTTGCATCCCATAAAAGG
>NJDC01027947.1:0-13534 GCA_002245475.1 Calephelis virginiensis | reverse complement strand
ACTTGTGGTTTTTCTATAAAATATTCATGAGAAAACCTTATGATATTTTTCTTAAGATATAATTTTATTCTTCCGTTCTATCTTTGCATTCAAAAAGATATAACAAATTTACAAATAAAATAATTTTACAAGCCCCTGGCAAATCTGTGAATGCGTTGTTATATGTATCAAAAACTGCTTCTAAGAATATAAGATGTACTTAGTTATTTTCAGGTTTACTGTAAAACCCTTTTAAAAAATTTTATTTTAATGATCGCGGTTGGAATTGTAGTTAGCGATACACTTCTATTGTAATGCAAGGTCGTGTTCAATGTACCTATTTGAACTCAAGTGACAGATCGAGGTAGACTTTTAAATGAAAACTTCTTTAGCGGCGTTGTGCCCTTTTTTTGAATGAGTGAAATCTTCTTAACTCGCGTCAGGACACTTGACCTGATCGAAAATCCGTAAGACGGCGCAAAGCGCTTGCGCAAAGATTCGTGTTGTCATGTTTGTGTACCATAGCGCAATAAATAAATATTGTATTCTACCACATAATTGGTAGTACTTTCATACTGATAACTAAAGCGATTCGTGCAAAATTATTCCCTAGCCATTCCAAAACATCAAAAATACGCTATGTTAATATTCAAGTTTTCACTTATGCCGGCACTCCCGGAGAGCAAGCCGTCGTTTATTTTATACAAGAGGAGGCGTGGGTCACCTGATGGAAAGTGATCACCGCCGCCCACAGACATCCGGTGGTAACTAACACCTGACAAAGGTGTTGTGCGGGGTATAAAATGTCTTCGGAATCGCATAGTACAACTATCGCGACGCGTCAAGATAATTGGCATGATACTTTAAACTCTGACGCGATGAACGAAGGTGGAAATCAGCGGCTGGAATTAAATCAAACAAATCCTTAGAGCATTCCCCATGATAGATGCGGTAGAAAACACTGAGGGACCCAACATTTCTACGTAACGCCAAGGAATCAAGCTGATGGTAATTGCTCGGTCATTGACAATTCGAGTTGCTCTACGTTGAATGCAGTCAAACGGAAAGAGCTGGTACCGTGTACCCTGCCCAGAGATGAGAACAGTACTCTACATGAGGCTGAATTTGCGAATTTAAATTTTGAATTTCTATAAGCAATAGGTCGGCTTGAAATACTTTACTGAGCACACCAAGTTTTTTAGAGGCCATTTTATTCTTCACCTCCAGATGACCACAAAATTAAACATCACTCGAAATGTCAACGCCGAATATACTAATGCCAGCTGTGCAGTTAGGGAAACGCTGTCAAATCGAGGAGATGCGACAAATGAAGTATTTTAGCGGAAAACGCACAAATTTGTGTCTTTCTAGGGTCAAATTACATCAGATCCTGCTGGCCCCAAAACGAAATTTCAGACAAAAGACTGCCAACTTTCGACAAAAGTGGGTTCCGGCTCTAGATGACATGTTCCCGAGATATATTATGCAAGCCAAAGTATAAGCCTTTTCCAGTGGTGTCGTCTGTATAGCAATAAGTGTTACTAATTTGCTTCATGTCAGAAAATGTCGTCATTGGGGAAGTCCAGCATTGACAGGCTTGGACTTCGAACACATACCGTCGACAACGACTTGATGCTACGCTCCGTCAAAAAACTAGTGACCCATTTATATAATTTCTTCCGACCACTTGCGGCTATCGTTGAGTCAAGTAAACTAAAAGTTAACTATTGAACGACTACAATGAAAACCGATTATCTTGACGATCATTTAACAGCTGGTGCTCCTCTATGTACCTTAAGAGCATTCAGTTGATTATGGAAGCCATAACTTTGTAAAACAATGAAGTTATAGCTAAAGGCCGGTAATTGGATGGATACGAGCGGTTACCTTTTTTAGGGATCGGGTGTACTAAAGCGGTCTTCCACGAACTCCGACAAATAGGATAGCTGAAAGGGTCGCGTTAAAACCGGTGCCAGCTCAGGAGCACACACTTTGTGAACAATTGGAGGGATACCATCGGGCCCACTCAACTTGTTGACTATTATTGAACTATGCAAAAACTTTATTTCTGGCATGGGCACTTCACAACGCAGGTTGGTCTGTGACGTATTCCCAGGTTATCTAAAGTCGAGTTGGAAGCAAAAAGGGAGCCTAAGAGTTCAGGCTTTCTCTTTCTCATCATGGGTCAGCAAGGTATCACTCCGGTGTAAAAATGGTAATGATGGCTTCGCAAAATTTCCTTGGACAGCCTTGGCGAGAGACCAGAACGCTCTTGTTTCCGAAGGTGAACGAGCTAATTTCTCTTCAATTCTGCCACTGTGCTCAGATTTTGCTTGGCAATGGCATAGTGTTGTCACATTTTGAAAATTTGCTAGATTTTGGGGTAATTTAGGTACCTTTCACTTTTAACTATATTGAAATTATGGATGGTTTAATCTCTAGAATAACCAGTTTGATATAAAAAAACATTTTTACGTTTGATAGTCTAAGGTTGCCTACGAGTCATAATAACCTTCAAGTGTTAAGTCATAGCCGGTGACATTGCTAGAAACTACTAAGTAATATCATATAAATTGCCCCAAGTAATTTTAGAATGACCCTCATAAAATTGTTGGAATATCAGCATGAGCAATGTGGAGCAAAAGGCCTTGAATAAGCGTAATGTAAAGTTCTTAAATGCTTTTTAATTGCTTTTCTTCACAAATTCATTCAATCATTTATACTGAAATTGGTGGAATACTTTTTAAGAGGTATTAGTCCTGGCCATGTTTGTATATCTTGGCTGTCTGTGTATTTGTAAAAAACATCATTTGTTTAAAACAAATGCTGAAATGTTGGGAATTTCATGTTTTAGAAATAGTGAGAAATTGCATGTGCCGAACCAAAAACTTAGTATTTATAAAAATAATAATAAAAAAAAGTATCTTCACGCCCATATCCCCGAAGAGGTAGGCAGAGGTACAACCAAGGCACCCACGACTAGCCGAAGACACTAAGTCCCACAATGTGATAGGTGGCAAGCGTATCGCCAACCGGGCACATTTCCAATCCCGACCAACATTTTTTTATTAGAAAATTGGAAAAATCCAATTGTCTTTATGTTGGCCGAGCCGGGATTCGAACCCGGGACCTCCATGTCAAGTTGGATAAGCGGTCATGCAGTCAAGTTGGACTTGACTGCATGACTGCATGACCGCTAGACCACAGAGGCGATTATAAAAATAAAAATATAAAAAAAATATTACTGTATGTCCATTCGTATATACGAGTACAACCAAATTCCTGATAATCTCAAATCAATTCCATTAAAAAGATTTCGAAGGAAGGTATTTGACTTGTTGTTAGATAAAGCATTTTATACTGTCAAGTATTTTCTTGTAGGTAAGAGTTTTTAGTAAAATTTATATATATAGTAAAATAACTAAATTTATATTTATAGTATGATAACCAAATATAACGAAAGTGATGGTTGCCGAGGAGTTTGTTTCGCCATTTCTTCTCCTGTCTGGCTAGGTTTGGAAACGGTGGTAGTTTATGGTAGATAGGGTTAAATTTAATTATAGTTATTAAATGTTTTGGTAATAAATAATTAAACAAGTTATAAATATAAATAATTGTCTTAAAAGTTAAAGCATATGTAATTAAATAATATTTTTTTATAAATGTTAAAATATTTGCACACCAAAATATGGTAGAATATGTTGACATACTTAAATATTTTTATAACATCTCATTTACACACATATTCAGCGAATAAATATTTTTCTTTCTTTCTTTCTTTCGATACTTCAACTTTATTTAACTAGAACAGCCCATTTTTTAGTTTGTTGACTTTTAAAACTAAATTTATACCCAGTTAATTCCATCTAATTGAAATTTGAGATGCACCCTTAGAACTGATAACGATACAATAAAAAATTAAACGTAATTTGTATTATTAGCAACCCAACATGGAGGCTGCACCAAAGTTAGTGTAAATATCAAATGAAAGAATTTAACTTGTAAGTAAAATAAAATCCATTCGATCTATTTTATAAAAATGTTATAAATGCGAAAGCCAGTCTCTGTGTTTTTTAGTTTCCCCATCCTTAAAAATGAAACTTAATTTTTTTTATAAAACTTTTAAGTGTTTGGTTTCTATGAATATAACTTTAAAATCAACTCACTTAAAAAGATCCCTAGCGCCTACAAGATGACCTTTTTCTCGGCCACAGGACAGTGACGCACCTGTATCATCTATGATGACAGCAGGTTACGGTTGCCATTTACCACCAGGATTACCGTGTGCTAGTGTGAACGAGCAGACGACTGTCCTGATGGTAAGAGACAATTGTGGTCTATAATCTTAAATGTATAGATATTACAAGTGAGTTGCTGTTTTGATGTTAGGATGTTAAGGCCCCATACTTAGTCAACCAGAAAGCCAATCAACGCAATCCCCCGTTCCATGATTACTATGAAATATTGCGCTCTAAAGTAAATGTCTTAAGCACAAAATCACTATTTTTGACACTATAAAAGTAATTTGGAAAAAAATATAAAAACTGAAACAGTTATCTTTTAGGTACAATACTTATCTATGTTTATGTTAAATCTGGTGTCGATATTTTCATAATAGAAGTAGACAGTTGGGTTTTGCTTGTTTTGGTTAACTTTTGGGTTTTTCTATCGAGCAAAGTGAAATGAATCGTGTTTTGGAAACACTAGTCTTATAAAGCATATTCATGTTAATCTTGTGTATTTTTGTCGCCAAGACCCATAATTACTTTGTGTGAAAAAAACAGTATATTGCTGACGTATTTTAGCATACATGGCCCCATAAGCCTATTCTGCAAGTCTACCGGCTACCGTACTCCCCGAATCAGAACATGATAGAGTAGTTTTGGCGGCAGTTGCTGTCCCTATAATGACTGTCATGTTCTAGTAAGGCAGTTTCCATTCAGGCTACAGTTCCCTACCCGGATTGCTGCATACCACTCTACCACCAGTAGTCTTATTGGACCTATCACCTAACCTACGCTCACCTTTCACTAGATGCCTGAAACCATCAATGGTTATGACACAAGTTCAGTGCCCAACACTGTTGTGTTCTGATTGTCCAGCGGTAGGTTGGTAACGCATTGTACCCACCAAATCATTCCATTACCGAGCGATGAAGTCGTCACACTCTACAGTCATCACATCCTTTTTTGATAAATATGAAGGGAACAGCTAATATTTGTCTACATTATTATTAATTCATTTATCTTAGTTTCCTTATTGTTTTAGATAAATCTCAACCTAGTGGCATAGTTTTGGGCAAATAATGCAAATGTAAAACACAATTGAAACTCAGATAGCATTTTATACAGCGCAAAGATATCGCAATCGTTATGACTTCGAATGTAAAATCTGGTTTAGGTGAGATAATTCAAGTTGATTTTAACATTTAGGTAAAAGTATATTCACGCTCATATTCAAGAAGCAGTAGGCAGAAGTACAACCAAGGCACCCATGATTAGCCGAAGGCACTTAATCCCACAGTGCAATAGGTAGCAAACCTATCGCCAGCCGGGCACATATACAATCTCAGGCAACGTTATTTTTATTAGAATCGATCCGCGAAGTTCACATCGCTTTGCAATAACAGGTACTGGTAGTTTGTATGGATTAAAACATGGCAATTTCTGTAAAAAATATGTCACCTCTGTGATCTAGCGGTCTCGATGTTAGACTTGACTGCATGATGTCTCGGGTTCGATTTCCGTGTCGAGTAACAAAAAAACAATTAGTTTTCCAATTTTTTAATAAAAAAAGTTGCTTGGGATTGGATATGTGCCCGGTTGGCGATAGGCTTGCTTTCTATTACATTGTGGGACTTAGTGTCTTCGGCTAGTCGTAGGTGCCCTGGTTGTGCCTCTGCCTATCTCGTCGCGGATATAGGCGTGAAGTTGCTACTCACTTTTTTATCCAATTTTCCAGCTTTTCCTTTTCATTAGAACCTTCTCCTGACATTAGCTCTAACAACAAAAAATCACATGTGAATTAGATTGTGCCCGAATGGATTGAACTCTGCCACGTATCACATTGTGGGTCTAAGTGGCTTCCGCTAACCATTGGTGCCATGGTTGTACTTCTGACTTACTCATCCAGGCCGTGGACGGGAAGATACTTTTATTTTTGAAATTCAGCAAACAAACTCACAGCTATCCTGATGGTAAGAGATAACCATAGCCTATAGAGGCCAATAGATAGGTGCGTCGCAGTTTTTTCTGTGGTCGTGGTCTTAGGCATGTTGTACAATTCAACCGCCCTATCCTCTGAACCGGAACATGAGAGCCTCCTTATTTCAGCAGGAATAGGTGAGGCGGTTGACCGCTACCCGGAGAAGTTGCTGCAAAGTGTAATGACCTATAACCTGTGCCTATCTTGTCTTGTCTACCTCGTAAGGTATCTGGCAGTGGAGCCGATGGTCTATTCTACTATGTGGACCAGGACCAACACTGGGAATACATCTCAATACTATTGTCAAAATAATAAAAAAACAATCATCGGCCTCCGGTTAGCAACGCACCATTACCACCATTGGTGTCTCAAGGCGGCGTGAATTTTTTACCATTAGGAAATCCGTCTGCTTTTTTGCCTTCCAATACCATAAAAGTAAAATAAAATAATATTTTTTCAAGATATACTAAAAAATAATTATCGTAACATTTTTCTCCGTAACTACTTGAATCTAACAATAAGCTCTTTTGATTTAAGATTAATATTTCTCCGAGATAAGTATTTTAGCCCGCGAAGTAGAAAATGGGTATCTTCTGTAATCCTTTCTTAAATAGATTGCCATATTATAATATTAGACTTTGTTCTCATAATATTTATTTTAGACGTAATCTTTATAAGATTTATTTAAAGAAGATTAAACAATTTTAAGCGCTTGTGTGAAATAAACTTATCTTTTCGCAAGGAGTTTTCTGAATTATAAATATTTTTTAAAGGCTTCGCTTTTGAGACATCGAGAATATTGTTGAGACATATTTTTAAAATTCTTGCAAGATTTTAGGCAATATTAACTGATTGGAACCCGTCACCGCCTAATTTTCTACCGCTTAATCAGCAATGCCCGTTACTGTCGTTTTACCATTTGATATACCAGCTTCAATAAACACTACATCATCATTAAAAGATATCTTAAGAAGCACTTGTTTAATAAATATGGTAAACTAGCTGCTACTCGCGGCTTCGCCCACGTAATCTATTTATTGAATATTTAACTCTCCAACGCTACCCGTTGAAATTTTAAGATGAAAAACGGCCTACGTCCTTCTTCAAACTTTAATCTGTTTTTATTTAAATATCATCTAAAAAGTATTACAAGATGATGTTCTGGAAAGAATAAATTTAGAAAGTACTGCACTGAGCACAACCATTCCATAAGGAGTCAACCACGCGCATACCACGCGTCTGTGTTGCGCGGTCTTTAAACTATAGTGTTAAAAAAAATAGTGATTATATTCTATTTGATAGTGTTATTTTAAAACTGCGATATCTCCTAAGATATTTATTCAAATCGAGTGATGTGAAATGCAATTTTGTTTTAAATTAAGTACTTGTCTTGAATGACGAATTTTTTTTTGGACAAGGATTAACATCGTGTTTACAAAATAACCTTCGCAAATAATGCATTATTTTGAAACAAATTTGGTTAGCATAAAAAATGGTTATAATGAGCTAACCTTAATAAAAAAAGGTTATAGTGAGCTAACCTTAAAAGATAGAAATGTGCTGTCGCGGACTTTTTTTAGGATTTTTAAAGGGGAACAATTACTTTTTACAAATACAAATATTTTTAGGAAACTTTCACCGTTAACGCAGCGCACGCTCTTAATAAGAGAAAATCCCCCGATTTTAAAAAAATATCATTGGTGCTCCGCTCCTATTGATCTTAGCGTGATGATGTATAGCCTTCTTCAATAAATGGACTTTCTAACACTGAAAGTTCAAGCAAGCAAACAAACAAACTCTTCAGCTTTGTAATATTAGTATAGATAGTATAGATTTTGGTTCCGAGGTCTTACAAAAAAATATGGATGAACTGCTTTAATACCAACTTAGTCATAAAAGGCGAGTTTCGGTTAATTTTATTAAGAGAAATTTGGAAAATTAATTTGTCTATACTAAACACATTTAGCGGTGACGTGATTTTGCATGTTTCCGTGTTTATATTCTTTTATAATAAGGTTGATAAGTATACTTTTGATTAAATTATCGCTATAAAAAGCAGCCTATGTTCTTTCGTTCCTCATTAAGTGTCTAAATACAAATTTTCCCTGTTATATTTTCAAAAATGACGATTTTCCATACAAACATTCATCACCTGTTTTTACCCCAATTTTCTCCCCCAATTTTTGCTATAAAAATAAAGTGTCTGAATACAAAGTTTCACTATTATATCTTCAAAAATGTCGATTTTCTATACGAACTTTCATCCCCTTTTTTACCCATTTCCCCCCATTTTTTGCGATAAAAAGTAGCTTATGTTCTTTTGTTTATCATAAAGTGTCTAAATACAAAGTTTCACTGTTATATCTTCAAAAATGACAAATTTACATATCAATAGTCATTCACTCTTTTTACCCATTCTTTCCCATTTTTTGCGATAAAAATTAGCCTATGTTCTTTTGTTTATCATAAAATGTCTACATACAAAGTTTCACTGTTACAGTTTTAAAATTTACGAATTTACATATGAACATTCATCCCCTCTTTTTACCCATTCTCCCCCAATTTTTGCAATAAAAAGTAGCCTATGTTCTTTTGTTTATCATGAAGTGTCTAAATACAAAGTTTCACTGTTACAGCTTTAAAAATGACGAATTTCCATATGAACATTCATCCCCTCTTTTTACCCATTCTCCCCTACTTTTTTGCAATAAAAAGTAGCCTATGTTGTTCCTCAGGGTCTATTCTAACTCTTTACCGAATTTCATCATAATCGCTTCACTGGTTTAGGCGTGAAAGCGTAACAGACAGACAGACAGACAGAGTTACTTTCGCATTTACAATATTAGAAAAAGTAAGTATAAAAGAGTGGCGACAAAAACGTCTGGATTTATTTTTAGCTGACTTGGCGAACTGCGTTTAATTGGCACTTGATACTCTCAGCCTACCATATAACCTCATCACCTGGCGTGAGGGTGAATGTATATGTAAGATGATCTGTACATTCAAATGTCTCTTTATTCTAAATTTCAAGTTATTTGGCCACTTAACATAGTGTTGATATGACTATAATTTCTAAAATATTTGATATTTTCCATCGTCGGCGCTTGGTAAAACTTCCAAATATTAATATTTTTAAATAAAGATACACTTGTACTGTTATAATCAAGGACGCTGTATAAAACCGGTAGACTATTTACAAAACAATGAGTTATAAGTGATAACTACGTAAAACAGCACATGTGTTTCTTTATTTAAAAATATGAGTAATTTCTAAACTACGAAACTTGGAAAAAATGTGAAGTAATTTGTAACGGATGTACTACAAATCAAAAAGCTTAAAATAAAAACCTTCACTTAACCCCCTACAATACTTTTAACTATTATGTAATGTAGACAAAACTCATCTCGATCATATCAGTTTTCTAACAAAAAACAATCGCATTGAAATCGGTGTATTCATATAAAAGTTATGATGCCACAAATAGACATACACAAACACATTGAAAAATAAACACTCACACACTAAACATGACAACCTTCAATGAAGTGTAGGTATTTTTTAAACTAGGCTTAGTGTTACATACTGTTTTATGTTTGTACGTGGTCGTGATTAGTTCAATTTTCTAGTCGATATTCCGCAGCAACATAACCAGCAGATAAAAAACCGGCCAAGTGCGAGTTAGAGGGTTCCGTACTATCATCTACTTATTAAAAATACGTTTGTTGTATGGGAGCACCCCTTTAATATTTGCTTTATTGTTATTTAACTGTTTAGTTTAAAAGGTAAATATAAAAGTAAATATCTGTGAAAATTTGAAGCGTTTACTTATTTTTAAAATACAGCAAAAAATACGAAAAAAAAAACACGTTTATCGTATATTTTTTTAGTTTTTAGTATTTTTTGTTGTAGCGGCAACGGAAATACATGATTTGTGAAAATTTCAGCTTTCTAGCTATCACGGTTTATGAGATACAGACTGGAAACAGTCAGACAGATAGAAAGACAGCGGAGGCTTAGTAACAGGGTCCGTTTTTACCCTTTGGATACGGAACCCTAAAAGACATATTTTGCACATACAATATTTTAACATGACAAGCAGAGACGCATGTCGAATATCAGTGCACACCACTTCCTCACTCGCCTCATACAAAAGCGTAATCCCCTTGTTGCCGTTCCAACCGAGTTCCCGGTTTTATCAGCTCGCACCAACTTAATTTGTCTATTTGACTATTGTGACAACAAAATATGAAATATATTAAATTACTAGCTTACTCTGTGAACTTCGTAGCAGTTAATATCAAGCATATTAACTGCTAATAACTGTTTGTGTGGTTTAAAGCATTCTTTTTCTTATTTACGTTGCATTTTTCCTGGTTTTTATTTTCGTAAGAATTTTCTCCTGGCAATAAAGTACTTAGCAAAATTGGTCTTTGAAAATCTGCCTCAAACCCGCTAAAAGAGGGGGTGATAGTTTGTATGGATTTTTTTCATGGTAAATAGCTATTTACCTTTAATTTTCAGCTGAAAATTAGTACATAGACTTTTTATTGTTAATGAAAAATACTTGCATTAAGATTTTTATAAAACCCCTAAAAATAGTAAAGGTAATTTATATGTGATTTTCGCAATTTTAAAGGTGGAAAGCTAACTATAACTATTAGTAAACGGGCTATTTATCAAAATACTATAAAAATGGAATAAAACTTTATGAATACATTAAATCTAATCAATATTTGAGAAAAAAAAAATCAACGTCAAAAGAAGAATTGATACCCATGGCCTCTAATGTCAAAAAAAAGAATAGACAGACACCTAACACCGTTTCAGGTCTGCCCCTGTTTTTTGTTTATGTTTGATGTAGGTACAGAATTTATTCTTCTGCAGTATATCGTATATATAAGTATATGTATAATGACTTCAAAGGAAAGGCTTAACCATTTACAAAACAAATAAGCGCTGCTGTGTAGATGAAACTAGTGAAATGTGTACTCAAGAAGTGAGGAAAAGGATTAATCAATCCCAGTCTGAAAGTACTTCATTAAGATTTGTCAATAGCAAGGTGAAGAGACGGAGACGTGTGCAATGAACTATAGATAACACGTGTATTGCTAGGTACAGATCGTTGAAACGAAAACAAACAAAAGTGATTATGTTACTTCCTATTAGTGATAGCTGAGTAGGTATAATTTTATGAGTAGTCTCTGTAAATTATTTTTATGAAAACTTTGAACAGCGCCTCTATTGGTAACAAAGTGAAACAATTTTAGACTGTTGAAACGAAGGCAAACAGAAATGATTATGTAGGTATTTTATTATTGATAGTTAGGTCTATCTGACAATCGTAGAAAGTGAAAGAGGCTGCTAAGATGGAACTGAAAATATGAAAACACTAAAATTAAAAATTTACAGCATCCCCGAAAAAAATAGCTTTTTAGTTGAATTGTTTCCATCCTTGGCACTTGGTGAAATTATGTTTATTTAATATATGAAAACACTTACATTGTAAACTTAACTGTATTAATAATATTAAAAAAAACATGAAAAAAGAAGAGAAAACCGTGGCAGAAACTAAACATAAAACAAAAGCGCCGTTGTTCTGTGGCCGGGGTGTTAGGCCTATCGTGCAAACTGCAAGAATATCGGCGGCCCTAACTTACCTATTCCTTACCTATTCCTGCTGCTATAACGTCAGTGCTTGCCGTTGACGTGTTTCGCTTTGGAAGATAAGGTAGCCGGTAACTTTACTTTTGCTCGAGGTCTAACACCCCGGCCTCAGGTTTGGAACACCATTAAAGCCTTTGGTGTCTCTAGGTAGCGTGATTTTTTTTACGATCAAAAAATCCGTCTGCTTGTTTGCCTTCCAACATCATAAAAAATGTCCTATTTAACTATATTCGGTTCTTATTGCTAGGCAGAGAGGTATATGTTTTGTTCTACACAAATAACCCAAAACAATACAGAGACATGAAGTATATTAACTCTTTTTTAGAGATTCTTTTTTATTCTTTCGTTCTTTTTTAAGAGAAGCACGTTAAAAAAATGTGGAAATGTGTTCTCAGACAGATATTTCAAGGCATTGGAATTTTAATTATAAAGGAAGCAGTCCTCTTGATTTTGTGCATAGAATGTCAACTAAGTATGGCTGAACCTCGGCCTATCTATTTATCGAAATAGAGCGGAAAAGGATTCGCTTGCCTTCGCTATTGTGGCCATAATGAGTGAGTACCTCAACATAAATTTTAAGCCGAATCGGTTCAGTCGTTCTTGAGTTATAATTAGTGTAACTAACACGACTTTCTTTTAACAACTTGGCAAGTAGGGAACCACCTATCCTATACCTACTACATGAATGACATTGTCATGTTCCGGCCCGGAGGATAGGCTTGCCTGTTTATTTGCACAAACGGCCCATACAAATTAAGATAAAAACATACCTTTTTCGTTGTGATAAGATAGCAAACCAGCACATTGTTTTTCTGGTTGTAAGAAATAACCATGGCCGACAGACACCATAGATGTTGTAGGTGCATCGCTGTCTCGTGGCCGAAGCCATTTGTGCAAGGCGACTATACTAGCCTCCGTCCACTGTCATTATGGTGGTTAGAATAAAGTCGGTGGATATCTAACTGAAACATAGTGTTTACGGTACGACATTCTACCAGCCGTGTTCTTGTTGGTAATAACATTTAGCTTTTGCTCGCTTCTTTTAGCTGCCAGGCAGAAAGGATGATCTACGCTACACAGGGTACCCGGGTACCAACACTGTGAAAACTTCTAACAGGGCACTTAGGGGGAACTTTCAAACTGACAATCTCCTTTCTTTATGTCAGTTATTAATAAAGTACATAGAAACAGTAGGTACCAGAAAAGCGGTGCGGAATTACTTTCGCAATCAACATTATGTAATAACATAGATCAATTTCATAAGTACATTGTATTCTTATTTTATGATAAGAGAGAATGTTCTAGAAGACTAGACAGCGCGGTGCGGTATCTAATGATAACGTGGGTTCAACTAACGGTTCAGTAAACATAACTTATAATATTTTCTTTTAAAAACGTCTTTAAAATTTCATCATTATCAGAAAGTTATTCAACGAAACAAATGATAACAAAATCGGGGGAGTTTGTCGTTGCAGCTTTATATACTATCTGTCGACTGCGTCAGGGACTTAGCGTGAAGACATTTTACATTAAGGGGCCATGTATGCTAAAATACGTCAGCAATATACTGTTTTTTCATACAAAGCAATTATGGATTTTGCCGACAAAAATACACAAGATTAACATTAAAATGCTTTATAAGACTAGTGTTTCCAAAACGCGATTCATTTCACTTTGCTCGATAGA
>NJDC01027929.1:7795-20132 GCA_002245475.1 Calephelis virginiensis | reverse complement strand
AATTTTTAGCAATACTTTTCAAGGCCGTCACATAGATGTAGACCAGAGGTTCCCAAACTTATTTCATGTAACGCCCACTTTGAAAATCAGTTGTTTTGTAGCGCCCCCCCCCTCGTTTTTTCTTGTCAATAACCTCAATAACATATTTCGCCTAGTTTAAAAAAAAAACATTTTTTTCAAGATTTATACCGCCCCCCTCTAGGCTTCCAGCGCCCACAAGGGGGCGTTATCGCCCACTTTGGGAAAGGCTGATGTAGACGATAAGATACAAGCGTTGTAGAGCATTACATTTGACGCCAAACAAAGCGAAAAAACATAAAATTAAGATAAAAGTAAAATTTAAAACGCACATATGTGGACATAGCCATTGTTGCTGCCCTTGAAAACAATAAAAATAACGGAAAATACACAACCAAATAATGTAGGAAAATAATTAATAATTAAGGTTAATAGATTAGCCTTGATTTTCATGTGCTTAATACATTAACCTTAATTGGGACCATGAAATTCGTGTCGATGAAATAACTATTTTGACTATTTAGAACATTGCATACTACAACTAAAAAACTACGTAACTAGTTGCTTGTAAAATGTATTTCTATAAGGGTATACAAAATTTGAGAAACTTAATATGTACGGCAGTATCTACGCTGTTTAGAATCAATGTAAAAAGTTGCTGCACAGGTTGGACGAACAGCTGGATATGACGACTCTAGATAAGGACTCCGTTTTATACGGCTAAAAATTAAATATAAACTATTCAAATATTAACATTTTACTTAGAAAATAGTCAGTTTTAAAGTAACCATAACATTGCATTCATTTAAAAATACCTAAATAAATTGATTGAATTAATTGATAATTGAATTGAAACAAAATAAATTGACCGCCTCGTTGGTCGAGTAGCTAGGGTACACGCCTAACTACACTGACCAACCGCGAGGCTCGAGTTCCATTCCTGATGGGGGCAGGCATTTGTGTGATGAACATTTAGATATCTGCATTTCCGGGTCTGGGTGTTTATTAAATTTATTCTGGTATCTATTTAAGTATTTCTATGTATTAGAATCGTTGACTGACACCCATCACACAAGTTTAACATCGTTAAGTTTAACAAAGCAAATTACGACGTATTCTGCAGTTTCGTCCACTCACCGTTCTTGGATATTTGGGGCAAAATAATATGACAATTGCTTTTCACATTGTAAAGAAAAATCGTTCTATGTAGAAGTATTTTACAACGCGAATTGCGCGGCGCCGGCTACAAATTAGGTATAAAGACTTATGTACAAGTAGTGCTGGCGTAGACATATCGTTTATAGGGCTGCAAAGCAAACTATTAAAAAAAATATGAAATTATTTGGTACGAACTGAATGTGCTATTCTAATGTCCTAACAATTTTGGCACAAACGACTTTTTTCTATCTTAATTTCGTTATGCATTTGTATAAATTGTGCCATAAATAATTATTACAATGTGTATTGCGTCAAACCTAAAAAAACACAAAAATATTACGCTCGTCATTATGTAGCGTAATTTTTTTATGTTTGTTTAGTATGTATCGCGACATCTTTTTTAATGGATAAGACAGCATACAAGCAAACGGCTCTCCTGACTGACAACCCTGACTTTTAAGCACTTTAGGTGTTGTACTCTCATCGCTGTCCTGTGACTTAGTGTTAGACCTTAGGTGCAAGTGTACCGGCTTCTCTACCCTTCAGAAAGTCCCAGATGCTGTAATAAAGGATAACATTTTTAAATTAGTTCAATAAATTGTCGCTGAATATTCTGAATATTCAACTGTACCACAACAAAAATAAGTAATAGAATTATTAATATTCCATATTTATTTAAGTACCTACCTAAATCCAATGACCAGCTCGTGCGATGTATGGATATCTGGTGAGTTCCGGGGGATATCTGACTGTCGGCTTTTTTATTTCTTTTTTTTACGTTTTTATGTAAACATATTCTGAGTTTGCAACATCGTTAGCTATTTCTAGAAAACACGATGCTTACATACACCAGTGGTATTGTTAATATAATAACACATACCACACAGTTGCCTCTCGTAGTAAGGCAGGGAGGCAGATGGTATATTCTACACCGGGTAACTGAACCAAGGTACGGAAATTATGGGACGGCAAGGCAAGTTGACAGCCCTGCGAACATCGACACGCGTGGTAGTCTCTCCTGTCTCAACGAGCGTCACATGTACTCGATCATGGAACAATGATTACTTTTTTCACATAACACATTCCTACATACTAATGATGTGTTTACGCTAATAGCCACAAGTTTGTCTCACTTTATTTAATAAATACAGATAGAGATAGATGTAGAGATTAGGTATATCTATAACTAGCATGATCATTGATCCTGTGTCTTTCAAGTTATTCATAGAACCTTGAGATTATAAAAAAAGAAATCGCCTCAGTGGTCAAGCGGTTCAGTTGTTGGACTTGACTGCATGAGGTCCCGGGTTCGAATCCCGGGTCGGGTAACAAAAGAAAATTGTGTTTTTCCAATTTTCTAAAAAAAAAATGTTGCTCGGGATAGGATATGTGCCCGGTTGGCGATAGGCTTGCCACCTATCACATTGTGGGACTTAGTATCTTCGGCTAGTCGTGGGTACCCTGGTTGTGCCTCTGCCTACTTCTTCGGGGATAAGGGCGTGAAGATACTTTAAAAAAGAAAACAACCAAAACTTTGCATGCATGCTAGGTTTAGCTGTCTATTTTACCAGTCAGTTAATTGACTGATGAATAACCTAGAGCAGAGATTCCCAAACCTTTTTGTTTCATAGTTCCACTATCAAAATTATGCTGGACTCGGTGGACCCCTGCATGGCCGTAGCTAGGGCGTTGTGCTTTGTATTGCCGTACCTTAAAATGTCCTCATCGCTATGATATTATCTGCCTATATTGACAGGAGAAATCAAGACAATATTTTAGTTCTTCTCTATCGAAACCAAATTAATTTTCATGGGGGATGCAGATGCCCGATTACGATTGTGGACCTCCATTTTTTGTTAAGCTTAACGTAGACACCTGTCTAGTCTCCCGTGTACCCCAGTTGGTCCACCTGGACCACTTTGAGAAATACTGACCTAGAGTGTAAGGATATGACAAATTTTTTAACCGTCTTCGAAAAAAGGAGGAGATTTCAATTCGACCGTATATATTTTTTTATGTGCGTTTGCGGATAACTTCGTCATTTATGAACCTTTTTTTTTTGTTGGAAAGGGGACACTTCAAGGGTCGTACCATGATGAGGAAACCGGGATCTGATGATGGCATCCATGAGAAATTGAGGGGAAATTTCAAAAATTGTAGGGGCGACTAGTGCATTTGTTTATTTTTTGAATAAGTATTTTAAAGCCCTACAATTTCAAGAAAGTCTGGAGTCGATCTGATGATGGAGCCAAAAGACAGTCGAGGGAACTCTTCAACAGTTTATCGCGGTTACCTTATGTTTGGGTTTGAATTATTTGTATTTATGAGAAATTTACAACTAGATGGGTTGTGACTGTCATTAGGGGTCTGATGATGAAGACGATGGACAGTTAAGGAAACTCCTCAACTGTTTACAGTCGCTTACTTATGTTTGGACTTAATTCATGTATATCGATTAAAATTTGTCACCCGTATGGGTTATAAGTGCCATTTATTTATTTCCCCATTGGCTTCTATGTTGGTCCGGGCTCCTTTGCAGAATAGACCATCAGTCTTATGCCAGGTAGCTAGTAAAATGCGAGCATAGGCTTACCGTCAGTAACACCGTGACACCTGACTAGTTCGTAGAGTGTCGCAGCGTCTCGCCCGGATTAGTACCACAGCTTTACCTATTCCTGCTGCCATAACTTCGTGACGTGTTCCGGTAGTCGGTAAACTTACTTTTGTTCGAGGCCTAACATCCCGGCCTCAGTTTAGCAATCCACCATTACTGCCTTTAGTGTGCGTTTCTAGGTGGCGTGAATTTCTTTCCGTCATGAAATCCGAATGCTTGTTTGCCTTTCAATGTCATAAAAAAATTACAGGCCTGATGATGAAGACCATAGATAATCGAAGGAATTTAAAAATCGAAGTTTAATTATGGACTACAATGGAGTTTGATGAGTAGTAATGAGTCTACTACTCATCAAAATCATTGTAGTCATCATTTCTGATGTGTCAATTAGAGTTCAAATTTAAGTTGCGTAATCAAGTCATCTCTAGCAATGCTCTTTCATAGTGTAGCCTACCCAATAATTAGTATGAATCTCAGTCAGACAATGCTATTTCTTCAAAAGTTTTAACAGGACTCAGAACAACATACACCTGTCACACCTATCACATTGTGGGACTTAGTGTCTTCGGCTAGTCGTGGGTGCCTGGTTGTGCCTCTGCCTCTTCGGGGATATGGGCGTGAAGATGCTTTTTTTTCTTGCCTATATCAATAACAGCTTTTTCTAGTGTAGTTCCCTGTAACTTGTGAACTGCATAACTTAAACTCAAAGGCAACATATTTGATAGTCGGTCACGAATGAAACTAAGTCGATAAGCATGGTGTTCGTAGGAATTATTTGTTTTTACCGGCTTCAAAAAGACAGATAGATAGCAAATACATATAATATTGTATGAAGAATCATAGGTAATAGGTTTAGGTGATTATTGTTATTGCGAATAAAACATTTTATTTTGTAATAAATTAGTTGTAGTGTATTTGTAGAATAATAAAATACACGTATGTATTGATAATTAATATAAGTAAGGTTTAAGTGTAGGTTAAGTATTAATACCTAATGATTAATTTGTACTTAAATTACTTTTGTGTATAGTCTAAGTGCAGTTTATTTTTCGCTTTTTAGTAATCTCTATCATAGAGCTTAATTTTTTTATTAATGTTTAGTTTCTTTAGTGTACTGTTTGAAGCCGGTTTTTTTTTATTTTAACATACATTTTGTTATTCAGCTGTAAAACTGACAACACAATCTACCATGTAACGGACGCCAACCGTCATCAGCCGCGGCCGAATGAGCCAATGCTGCATTTTACAAATTTTCTATGACCGTTTAGACATTTCATAAAATTCCTGACTACAAACATGTCCTATAACATAACACAAGAAACAAACCTGAATTTGTTACGACACTCACAATTTATCAAGCGAACTGAACCAATCTTAATTTTGTATTTTCTTTTACTCGTTTTAGAACCGAATATTAGAATAAGTATTGAAACATTTAAAAACTTTAAACGTCAAAGTAAAATATCACATGGCACAGGTAATATGTAATAGCTATTTTTATTTTTCAACAATAAAACAATGTGGATGTCCATGCATGAGAATGATTTCTTCCAAACATCTCTATTCTCATGATGTGCTGATGACATAACACGAGAACTGATTCAAGAGGCTAATTAACGGAAGTAACAAAATACGTAAACTTAATTAAGTTTGTAAACCAACGAAAGTTATTTAGTTTTGATATTCACACGTTGATTAATTTTATGATAGTAATCACATACAATAAAACCTGTAGATACTAGGTAGACTGCTTTATATAGAAAAGAAGGAAAACAGGTAAGTGGTAACACCAGGAGTAGGGATGTGACTTGTCTTGGGAAATATCGATTTTTAATTACATAATCTATTTTCATTTTTAACAAATAATCAATATAATTACGGAAATAGATTATTTTATCTTAAGTATGTGGATTTCTTGACAATTCGACTAACACTGCTGCTAAGTAATATGCGACTACTAAAAAATCGAACCTATAATGTAGAATAGCGTTTTAAAAAGTCGATTTATAAAAAATCGAATAATTTATGTTAATAAATCGATGAATAAAAATCGATATTACTAAAAGAATAATCGATTTTTAAATAATCTATTGTTTTTTAAATTACTTTAATAGACCTGTATTAATTATTACAGATGCGTAGCCATTCTGTAGCGGTCACGCTCCTTCCAGTACCTATCAGTTCAAAAAAATTCTTATTAATACCTACTTTATGGCAGTTGTTGGGAATGGTTGCTCAGATGTATTAAGTAGTTAAGAAATTTCAAGGGTAGCTAATAAATACAATATACCTATTTACTGAAAAAGAAATATGCCTCTGAGTGTATAATTCTCATGTAGTATATACTTTTGCGGCAAATTCCTTTCAGGGCAGGCAGAGATTATGGAGTTGCAGACCAACCTAGGTTGTTCCACATTAAATACTCTTTTTATACATTACACGTCGGCTTTCATTATCACACCATGCTGGGATAAAACCCGAGCGATTTGATCGTGACATGTTTCTGTTGTTCTTTCATTTTATTCTTTTGTAGTAGAAAAAAATAGCTCTAAACATGTATTGGCACAAATTGCTATAGACGAAGTCGATATCAATCGATATCGATAGTCTGATTAAAATTAAAAAGCCTTTAGACTACATACTTATTCATTTACTTTATACTTCTAATCATATTATCTTTTTTATAATCTAGGACTATAAAACTATTCCAAAAACCTTTATTATTTTTTAAACTCTTTTTTGGGGGGATTTATATGGCTGAGGCGATCACGTCAGTTGCTTTAAGATTTGTCTCGATGCATTAATTTCGTTTTTATGCGAATGGAAGGCCAAAACACAGTTAAATTTCCTGATGACAACGAAAATAAGTCGAAATAACAATTATGATTGATGAACTACAGGTTAATATGTAAGACTTATTGGGTTAACGGACTAGGCTACCCTGAAAACCGTAACAAGACAGTAGCGAGCTTAGCCGTTATGACTTCAAGATTTTGTCACAATTTGGACTTCTAAAATAAAAGCAAGAATAAAAGTACAAAGACAAGTTATAAAAGTACAGAGTTATAAACACTAGTGACTGAAGAAGTAGTGAATATACTATTTTTAACCGATTAAAAAAAAGAAGGGATAAAATGTATATTATAATATATTATGTTAGACCCCTATGTTTTTGTATCTAAATCGATTTCTCCATCACTTCTGAACCGAATTTAATTCTTTTTTGAAAGAGCGTACGTCAAAGCTAGTCTGACTAACACCAAAACCTGATTCGATGAAGGGAATCCTAGTGAAATAGAGGTGAACACAAAATTTTTAAGTACTTACGTGACATAATTATGAGAAACGAAGTTAGTGTTTTGCAACTTTACTCCGCCTTAATTACGAGTTAGATAATGGTGGTGTTTCTGCTGTTCACAAACTAAACTTATTTTAGATATATGCTATCTTTTTCAAATGAAACAAATACAAAGAGATAGAACATTTTAGACATGTCAGGTTACCCCCGACATGTTTTTAATCAACATTTTCCGAGTGATAGATTAAACGCCTGTAGAAATGTCATGTACATTCTAATGTGACAGCACTGAAAGCATTTCGTCCCTTTCTATTACTTTCGTTAAAAGAAGATATCGATAACTTAAAATTAGTTTAGTGAGTGCGCAATGAAATTACCACCATTGTGCCTAGTCATATTAGACAGAACTATGGGGACAAGGTGGCATAAATTCGGATTGGGCTGAAAATTGGTGTAAACGTTTGGGGCACACATTTGGTACAAGTTTGGGTTTTTGAAATTCGAAAAATCCAGATCAGTCCTACGAGTGTTATTTATATTTATACGGCGAGTAACGTCGCAGACATGTCTGGAAATATTATGATCACGATCTCACTGTGAAGAATAAATCACTTTAGTTCGTGATAACAAATCATTATAGAATTAATAGAAGAACATTCGCTCACGGCAACGCACATACATTATTTATGTTGTGAGGAATGTTACCTAATGGATTACGAATGTAACACTTGTAATGTTGGATATGGTAATGTTACGGGTTTCGGGCTATTACGGGAAATATGACTAGTGGAACTACTGCTGCTTAAATGGCGCAAGCTCAATACCAGTTTAGCTCATTCCACAATTCTTAGGATTCCGTTGCAGAATGACAAAGACGAAACTCTAACTGTTTTATTAATAAACACGGAGTATAGTCACCAAGGTTCGGCCTGGTATCAAAGTCTTTATTACAGTGTGGTAGAAACTATATTATCAACAAATTTTTACTTCTACCTTGGTCCAAGTTTACTGATATAAATTTAACCCTTTAACTGCCATGGTCTGAAAATTAAGACAAACAAAATCTAGCTCGCACCGCCGCCGTCTTAAAATTAAGATTAATTTCTGTTACTTTTTAAAGTGTTTGTCTGTATTTTCAAAATTATCTCAATACAAGACTCTCGACAATTGTTTTAAATACCTATAAAATAAACTGTTTTGTGTGTTATGTTTTTTAATGTTTTAGGAAGGCAAACAAGCAGACGGATTTGCTGATGGTAAGAAATGCACGCCGCCTAGAGACCGAAAAGATGGTAATGGTGCGTTGCCAACCTGAGTTCCGGATGTTAGGCCTCGAGCAAAAGTAAGTGTACCGGCTACCTTACCCTCCGAACCGGAACACGTCATGACGTTATGGCGTCAGGAATAGGTAAGGCGGTGGTACCAATCCGGGCGAGTCGCTGCGAAACTCTACCTAGTTAGATGTCACGGTGTTAGTGATGATAAGCCTATGCTCGCCTTTTACGAGCTGCCTGGCAAGAAAGGCAGATGGTCTATTCTGCAAAGGAGCCCGGACCAACACGGGTCATACAAATCATATCCATTTAGATAACTTTGTAAGCACTGATTGGTTTCGATTGTTTTTATATGATGGGTAGTGGAGGGAGGCACGTTCAGTATAAAATGTTACGGCGGTTAAAAGGTTAACTTGTCCCTCTTTTCATATATCACAGTCACGTTATAGCCAGACTATTAGGTTTACACAGTCTAAACTACATAGGTAGGTAAAGTCTGTTAACAGCTCTAGGATTTTTATGAAAAACAAAAAAAATAAGTTAAGCGGTGACATTCCACAACCAAAACAATTTTTGTTTTATCTAACCTGCACCTTTAAAAGAGGAGTATATCTATATAGATAGAACTTTAAAAAATAGTTTCAGGTTTCTTATTTAATTTTTATTAACATAGATGATTTGAGAGATAGATACTTCCAAAGTAGTAAGATGTGTCCATCTTCTAACAGGTATACCTAATAAGAGCGCGAAACCCAAAAGCCGTTTACTATCTTCTTAAAGAAGAAAGATCACGAGATGTGAGGATTTGGGCAAGCTGTGGCTAGCACAACACCACTGCACAATTGACCCGTTGGTTACCCGGTCACGGGACGTCGACACACCTATAACATCTATGGTGTCTCTAGGCAACGGTTTCATCTTACCATCAGGAGAGCCTTGTCAAGCACACTGTGGTAACAACTTTGCTGTCTTATCACTTAAAAAAAAGAACTATTAGTTAATTCATCATTCAAAAGTATTTTTATTTTGTTATTTGATAAATATTTTAAAATGCAGAATTTTTATTTAATAATGGGGCCGACAAATTTCGTGACAACTGATATTGACAGTTACTGACACTTTTTAGGGGAACAATTATAGTATATTTTAAATCTCTACTTGTAGTTTTCCTTTTTATTTATAATTAGAATTGTCCTTGATTGAATGCGTATATAAAAAGTAAGTAATAAGTAAGCAAAACCTTAGAAATGAAATTACGAAAATGGCGCGGCCAGAGGAGTTTGAAATTTGGCATACTTATAGTTTATGTATACGAGACGTGCAGAACGCTAATATGTTTTAATAATAATGCTTATAAAGTGCATTAATAAAAAAAATAAACATTGCACATACCACCATACGTTTGACATACACAAACAAATGTATTGATAACCTTAAAAGATTACAGATGGCGTAAAAACTATTTTAATAACGTTTGTTTTTTTTAATTCATCTTAAGATAGCATCACATAATTTGCTTTCTTTGTTGCTAGATCAATTGGTGTAATTAGTTAAAAGATAGGTAGGTATGTGTTATTTATACAAAAAGTACAATTACATATTTAATGGGTTTTTAAGCAATTATGCAGGTAGGTACTTTAAATTACATAAATCTGTAAAAAAGCAAGTCAATGATATTAATTACGATTAAAAAGTACTTTCTACATCAGCCTGTGTAACGAAACTCCTCTCTGCGCTAATTTTCTCCTTTTCAGCTCAAATTGTTTCTGTATTATTTATTCTTAATTAATTATAGTACTAGTGTCATTATGAAGTACACAGTACACCATTTTTTAATAACCGTGTACATAACGTATGTTATATTTAATTAAACATACATAAAATAAATAATATCATTTCTACAACTCATGACAGCAAAACTGCAAAAAAAACAGACTTCGATTCAATAATAAGTAGATATTAGTAATAAGTAGTTTCCCCGTGTTGGTCCGGGCTCCTTTGTAGAATAGACCATGTGCCTTCCTTGCCAGGCAGCTCATAAAAGGCGAGCATAAGCTCACCGTCATTAATACCGTGACATCTGACTAGGTGGTAGAGTTTAGCAGCGACTCGTCCAGATTGGTACCACCGCCTTACCTATTCCTACCGCCATAACATCATGACGTGTTCCGGTTCGGAGGGTAAGGTAGCTGGTAAACTTACTTTTGCTCGAGGCCTAACATCCCGGCCTCAGGTTGGCAACGCACCATTACCACCTTTGGTGTCTCTAGGCGGGGTGAATTTCTTAACATCAGGAAATCCGTCTGCTTTTTTGCCTTCCAATATCATAAAAAAACGATATATATACACACACTAATAATTATAAATGATATTTATAATGATAAGTACACAAAACTTAAGTAATTTCAGGTCATCATCAGATCTAGACTTGGTGTAAAAGGGACTTTTTAAAAAAAAATAATTCTAAAATCACCTCAAAATTGTCGGAGAAATCGATTTAACATACATAAAAAAATATGGGTGTTTAACATATACCTACCTTATCACCTCGTTTTTTCAGTCAGTTAAAATGTGTGTTTTTTTAATTTTAATCAAAATCAATTTCACCAGGAATAAATGAGTTCGGTTGGTTCTAGTTTGTGAACTGTCATATAGTGGGACAGTACCTTCTGCTGATTGTGGGTGCCCTGTAGGGTTACTCTTGAATCTCGATATCATGCGAATTGGAAATTGGAATCGTATATGTCACTTTAGGTACTATTGAACACAGAATTAGGGGATTGTTAACATTTAGTTACAAATAAATTCGACGAATAGGATAAAATAATTTACTATTTACTATTAACTAAATGGTAATAATTCGCCAGTATTGTGTTCAAGAGTACCTAAAATGACATATGAGATTCCAACTTCCAATAATGCATGAATCGAGCTTCGAGAGTAACCCTACTGGTTGTACCTCAGGGTACTTGTTCAAAGATACGGGTATGATTATTACTAACTTTTAAAAATATTTCATAACAGATACTTGGTCTTGTGATATTCAAGATGGTGCCGCCATGATTACTGCCTTATTGCAATTATAAAATAATGAAAATATTTTGTTATCTGTGGATAGCTATCTACAGTCGTGTGGGTAATGTTATCTACCGTTTCGGGCGGCTTTGAGAATGGTGATTGGTGAGTTCCAAACTTTCACCACTATTAACGCACGCACCAAACAACTACAATTATCCATTCATACATGATTGTGGTTCCTTTTTACCCGACTGCCACCAAAGGTTACTTTTTTATTTAAACTACTTTAGATCGCCTCTGTGGTCTGACGCTCCGGCGTCGGACTTGAATTCTAGAGGTCCCGGGTTCGGATCGGAATCTTTAATTTTCTATTAACAATAACGTTACCCGGGATTGGACATGTGCCCGGTTGGCTATAAGCTTGCCACCTATTATATTGTGGGACTTAGTGTCTTCGGCTGGTCATGGGCAGTGGGTGCCTTGGCCTTTCTCTTCTGGGATATGGGCGTGAAGATAATTTTTTTTTAAATTCTAGACACAAATTATTATAAGTACAAAAAGCAAACTCAATGCTTTTAACTTATTTTAAACTGGATGACTATTTTATTTAAACTTGAACATAGCATTAAGTTAATATAAAAAAAGATTTAATTTCTTCATCAGCTCTCATTATCTACCAATAAACCTTTAAGCTAACAGAGATACAAGTGTTAAAGGTTTTGTCTTTCTAGCATGTCTTTCTATGTGTATGACTTTTTTCATAGTGTAGGAAGGCAAACAATCAGCGATCTCCTAGTATTGAGAAATACACGTGACCAATCCAAGGCTGGGGTAAAATAATATAAACAGTTTCCGCCTTATTTAGTAACATGGACTAACGTAGGACTAATATTAAGTTGATATTATAGTCTGTATTATATTGTAATAAAGACTATAATACCGGCTTGAACCTTGGAG
>NJDC01027469.1:34658-57316 GCA_002245475.1 Calephelis virginiensis | reverse complement strand
ATTGGGGATAACATCCAAAGTTTCAATTAAAATACTACTAGACTGCTCAATAGAAGTAGTTGAGCCAACAAATTGACTGATTTAAAAATAAAATAATACATCATATTTGCTATTTGTCTATTATAATACTTTCCAAGATAATAGTTCTGGTCTGCGAGTACTTAATTTTAATGAAAACATTAGTCAACAATCTGGATTTTTTTATTGTAAAACTATGTGTTTTTAGTTGCAGTTTAATATTACAGTTTAATATTACATTTATATCTGATGTCATTCTCAGCTTGCAAAAAGCCCTTATTATAGGGGAGAGTAAATAAATATTTTTTTTAACATTTTGGGCAGATAATCTTTCAAAAAAGTTTTTAATAATGTAAGGATTTGTTCTTCCCCTTCTACCAACACAAATAATAAGAATAGTATTTGGATCATATGTTTTTGAAAGAAGATGACAGTGACTATTAAATTGCCTTCTCAATGACAATAATTTGTTTTTACCTATCTTTAAATGTTTTAAATTAAGTTTATTATTTTTTGAACACTTTTGCATTTTGCGTATAGTCTTATTGAGATTTGTATATTTTTTTAGTTTATTTTTGCTACTAAATTTCACATTATAATAGTCACTTGCCATTCCACTTTGGTTATAACTACACCCTGCAGACTCAGTTCCTGAAATTCACCATACAACGACTTCCGGTGGGATAGTGTCATTTCTCTTTGCGACTGATGCATGAGGCTTAATTCAGGCGTTGCCTCACCAACCTATTCTTCACGTAGCTTTATTCGGTCAAGTGCTACTTCGTGATGTATCTGACAATTTTGAAAGCTGTCTATAACTTGATGTAGGTGATCACGCTCCACCTGAACACAAGATGTTTCCTGAGAAATGTCTACAAGTTGTCTTATATTTCTCCTTGTTGAAAATACTAGCAACAATTGACAGGAGATCCAAGCACAAAATTAAGATTACATTATCCAAAAGACATCTGTTTTAAAAATACTTTCTCCATGATTTTATTTCAAAAAAACTTTCGTGGTCATAACACATTGTGTGTGTCTAAGCACATGTTTGTTATTAACATGAATTATTAAGTAACTCTAAATCCACTGGTCAGATCAAAATAAAAATGATATGGAACCATCTTGGAACCATGACCTATCTTTCGAAAAAATAATTATCAGATCGTGACGTGGTACTAAATGAAATGGTTGGAGTCGGCTTTTGCAGTTTTACTGTGCTTAATTATTTTTTAATAAATCATTCAACATTTATTTACAAATGCGACTATGCAATTACTATGGTAAACAAAGGTACCACAACTAATAAATGGGCGGGAAAGGAGGTATGTCGTAAATATCAATGTCAAGATATTTCTACTTCGGTGAATATTGAGTGATTGTCTTTTAATTGTCCGCCATCTTTGATTTCGAATGATGTTTTATCTACTTTTATTAATTACTAGCTATTACCCATGACTTTGTACACACGTTGAAGTAATTTTTCATAATTTGTCATGGGAAAATTAAGTGAAATAAATAATTGGATAAATATCCCTTGGCGGGTTACAGTTATTTAATATAACCCAAAAGTAAGCAAATTATTCTTGTGTTATGGGTGTTGGTCAACGATATCAGAATAAATTTAATAAATACCCAGACCCGGAAATTCAGATATCTAATTATCTATTTAGGTGTCTCTATCCGATTTAAAATAGTTATCAAAATCGGACTACTCTATAGAAAGTTATGCGTGATATAAAAAATAAACACATTGAATTGGACCTTCCTTTGCTTTTTCTTCCCCTCATAAAATAAACATTAAAAGTCCAGCGAAGTTGTGAAAATTAAAGCGTAGCCATATATTCAAAAAAGCGTTAAACGCAAAACTAACAAAAGAAATCGTAGCTTTACAGCATATATTTATTGTGGAAATATCACGAAAACTGAGGGTTAAAAATTAGGGCGACGAGTAGTAAAGTAAAGGGTTGAACAAACATTAATAATGCTTTAACCATCAAAGGCCGTGCATAAACCATCTTCAAAGTTATTAACTTTAGATCTCAATAAACTAAACAACCTACTTTTATAGGCGAGTTAGGAAACATAGTGTATGTTATGGGAAATTGAACTTTATTGTTAGGGAATAGGGTTATGGTTATTGCCCTGATAATATTGTACTATTGTGTTTATGACGAAGTTTAGTAGGGAAATATTCCTTTTTTATGAGGTAAGAATGGCTGAGCTTACGTATGGAGACTGATATTAATGTTTTATTTGGAGAGGCGAACATTGAAGGTTTGTGATGAATTTACTTACGAGATAAACATTTAGTTTGAGTGTTAGGGGATTTGTTTGAGCATATTTTTTAGATTCGCAATATTGAAATCAGAGTAATAAGATATTAAGATAAAAGGTATACTCCGTTAGTTTGATGACGTGGAAAGAACTGCCAAAATCACTATTGGCAAGGGCATCCGCAACCTTCCCTAATCCTGTCGCCCTAATAACTCTGTGATGATCTGGTCCGAAGGGTGAAGTAGTCGTGAAACTTGCACAATTGGCCCTAATTTTATTTTTATACTTTATTAAATATATAAATAAATATTTTTGACTGGGGTGTGTTAGCAATTATGTTATGGCTGTTAGTCAACGATACCAATGTCCAATACTTAGAAATTCTTAAATAGATACCAAACTAAATTTAAAAACACGTACACCTGGAAATGCAGAAATCTAAATGTTTATCAAACAAATGCCTGCCCCCGTTGGGACTCAAACCCGAGCTACGCGGTTGGTCAGTGTAGTTAAGTCATTTTGCTAGCAACTCAACCAACGATCTGGCAAATAATTTGTTTGTTATAGTAAATAAGATGTTGGGTTAATAATATATCAAAAAACGTGATGGGTCTGATATGATATGATAAGGAATGGAAAGAATAATGTAATGAAATGGAAAAATGAAAGAATCAACTGTTATTAGTTGATTATAGTATGACGAATGAATTTATATGATTATGGTATGAGAAAAGAAACAAATGATGATTCGAGCTGTAATTGAATAATAGCAGGAGGGTGAATAGAGACGTAAAACGTAATTTAATATTTTGTCCTAAGATGTAGCTTAGGACAAATTACTTAATTAAGGAACTTTCGAATTTGTGTCTTCTACTAGTCGTTGTTGCATTGGTTATCGCTCTGCATATCTCTTCAGAAATACGGATTTGAAGATGCTTTTTTACATGACAAAGTGTGAGCTTAAGATGGGGATTTTCGCTGTTTTTTTCATCAAGTTAAATAAACTTCCACTCAGGTATGAATAACGTTTTGGATTACAAAAAAATTTAGTTACAACTTTGCAATTTAGATTGCGCAAATATTTTATGTGTTTTTATGAATAAAGGTAGCAACTTTTTTGGCTCTTACTAGACTATAAAAAATAGAATTAACACTTTTAAATGTCACATATATAAGTCATAACAGAACTGCTGTATTCGAGACAACAAGCAGGGAGCTCAAGTCCTAGTAAGCTCAAGAACACGGTATCTAAACGCAGCGTACATTTCTTTTACTTGATTACGCGAGTAAAACGTCCTTTCTGAACAGACTCTTAAGATTTACTTGTGTAAGCCCTAGCTTTTCAAAATAATTTTAATACTTCCATAACTTTATTAGATTGGTCGTATATAAGTCGTTGATTGCTAAATCTAAATCTTGTAACAAAAGAACTGCTGTAATATTTTTTTCTACACCATGCCTTCCATTTTATTTGCAGGTTAATTTTTTTGGATTGGCGGAAAGAAATTTCTGTAGTTAGAGATAATCTCGCCGTTAGTGCTTTTTAACTTCTCCTATATTTTGTATATTTTTGCTTATAACGTGCAACAAAGTATTGAATAAGATAATAAAACTTTTAAAACCATATTTGGGCCCTAAGTTTCTTCATCGATTTGTATAATTTATTGATCACGAAAAACTACTGTATCAATTTCAGTAGTTTTCATAAAACCTTTATAAAAACTCACAGTTTTGTAATTACTTTCATGTGTTTCGCGTAAAATTGTATCTTTTATAAAGTTTAATTTTTGATAAATATCCGTCCGCCTTTATTTGGCGTTAAACTTTACTTTGTTTGAATGAAACCGAAGAGTAAATTTATGTAGAGAAATACAAAATTTTAAACCTATAAAAGAAGTAACAGTGAGATCAAAGAAACAGTGGGATTGAAAGACAATGTTAGTGTGAAAATGAGAAAGGACGACGTTGGTACGGTTATGCGGAAAGAAAGGCAGAAGATATACATAATAGATATACAATGTGAATATAAATAGGTACATGTGACCGGGAGACCTAGGTTAACATTCCAAGACCAAATCGCTTTTTGCAAATCTGGTGTTCAAGGGTTGTGTCAAGTTGTCCTGAACCGGTGTAGTGTTTGAAGTGAGAAAGGAATGTGGAGTAAGCTAATCTTTACTTGGTACTCGACAATATCTGTTTAACCCCGAAAGGGACTTGGTGTAAAGATTTATACATAATATACCAAAGATATACACACATGTATAAAAATACAAAATTACAAGCATTTTGAAATTTTGTTTTTGTGTGGAAGCCATTTTGAAAGCTAAGGCAGCTTAAGCTAGAAAAGATGGTTCGGGAGGTATTAGTAATTTTATTGTCATCTTATATAAAAAAAGCGTTGCCCGGGATTTAGTAAGTGACCGGTTGGCGATAGGTCCATCACACTTTGAGACCTAAATACATTAGGTAAGTCGCGGATGCCCTGGATACCTTGCTATTCGAAGATACCGGTATGAATATCTATTTTTTGGATGAAGATTTGAAAAAAGGACTAAGTTATAGATATCTGCCATAACTTGCACGTGTGGTATCGATTCATCTATTCCTATCGGAATAACGTCTATAGAAATAATAAACAGAGAAAAGCCAGGGCATTTCAAAAAATTGCAAATAAATAATTGCTAGTTCCGTCCCGGCTTCGTAAAAGTTTAAGAATATTCTTTTCTTAAAAATCTTTGTCCAGTGCTTTAGATGAAAACGAGAAAACAAGGTAATTCCATTTTTTAAGTTATGTGTGTATCTATCACATGTGTGTCTCTGAAAGCTACTCTATGCCATCAACTGGCACAAACCATATGAAACGTAACGGGATGGCACTAAACAAACAGTTACGGGTGCAGTTTTACTGCGGGCGCACTTAAGTTGGAGCGCTCATTTTGTTACATCTCCTCCACGGTGTTGTTTTATATGAGACTTCTAGGTCTATCACGGGTATCTTGTAATCGACTTTGTTTGATCTAACTGTAGATTATGATCTCAGCTAAGGAGTGAGTTAAAGATTAGCTAGTTTAGCATGTTTAACTCCATCTAATCGCGAAGCTTGGGTTTAATTCATTTTGTTAAAGGACTTCGAAAATGGGAGTTATATGTTCGTCAACTACCGTACCGTTGCATAGTGCCGTTCGTACCACCGCTGAGGCATGTGAAATCCAACGCTCAGCGCATCAGAGCGGTGTGCGGCTCCAGTATGATATAGCATTCTCAGGCTGAGTCTGGCTTGTCTACAAAGATCTTTCTTTTATGCAATAAGACAGGCTATGGCTGCCTCTGAAATCTGACCAATAGCAGAGCTGTTTGCTGTATTGCAACTTTTTTCCATGAGATCCATATTACAGACAACACACATTTCAATGTAAGTTATGCTGGAAAATGCACTTTTAAATATTATATACATATCTTGAATATCAAAATCTTATGTTTTCGAATAGTTAGGTCGGAACGAACGTTGCGGCTTATTACAAAAAATGAAGACGAAACAGCAAACGCATATACGACTAACTTCTGACGTTTCTGTATTTGTCTTTGGTCCTATTTTCGCCTGTATTTTGTCGAGAACTTCCGCTACTCGCAAACGACAAACGTTCGTGATAGGGTTACTCACAATAAATTTTTATCAATATAGAACAGAATCAGCTACTTTGTATTTTTGAATGGTATTACATATTTCATTTAGAGTTTTAGTGTTTTTATGGCAAAAGACAGCAAACAAGCACGCGGCTCCCCTTATGGTAAGAAATATAGACAGCATAGACAACCAGGTGCGTCACTGACCTGTGATTGGGTTGTTACACGCAAATGTGCAAATTCACCGGCTACCCGACCCTCCCGACCTTAACATGACATTGTCATTATGGTGGCAGGAATAGTCAAGGCGGTGGATCGCTACCCGGGCAAGTTGCTGCACAGCACTCTATCACGTCGATAATATAGGAAGACAAACAAGCAGACGGATTTTCTGATGTTAAGAAATTCACGCCGCCTAGAGACACCAAAGGTGGTAATGGTGCGTTGCCAACCTGAGGCTGGGATGTTAGGTCTCGAGCAAAAGTAAGTTTACCGGCTACTTTACCCTCCGTACCGGAACACGTCATTACGTTATGGCAGCAGAAATAGGTAAGGCGGTGGTACCAATACGGTATATTTTGGTAATAACACATTTCGCATTAGTTTGCCTCTTATAGGATGGCAGAATGGTCTATTCTTCACAGACGACCAAGACAAACACGAGAAACATTGTAATATAATTATTTTCAGATAACAGTAAAGTCATCAGAGTGCAGTATTTAACGATTACACTGCTTTGGCATTGACAACACTGCTTTTCGAAGTATAACAATAGCAAGATACGTAAAGCAATGGTACAAATACAGACCAGTCGTTACAAATTTGCCATCTAGTCCTGGTCACGGTGCTCGTGTATATCGAAGTAAAGTTCGCTTTTTAAGAGCTGTTTGGCAAGAATACATTATAGCCTATTTTTCAGATTTTTTTTTCATTCTGGGTTCCTTATGATAAACCATTTTTCTTCCTGTCTGGTAGTTTATAAGTGGTGAACGTAGGTTAAACATGTTATCACTAACATAAGCACTAATAAAGGACTGTGCAAAAATATACGCGGTCTACAATTTTAACTATTTCTGTGTGTGTGTGTTTATCGCCTCTGTGGTCTAGCAGTTCAGTTGTTGGATTTAACTGCATGAAATCCCGGGTTCGAATTCCGGGCTGTTGCAACAAACAGAAAATTGTGTTTTTTCAATTTTCTAATAAAAAAAAATGTCACTCGGGATTGGATATGTGCCCAGTTGGCGATAGCCTTCCCACCTATCACATTATGGGACTTAATGTCTTCCGCTAGTCGTGGGTGCCCTGGTTGTGCCTCTGCCTATCAATCCGATATGGGTGTGAAGATGCTTTTTTTAACTATTTCTGCTGCTCTAATAACAGTGTTTGGCACTCTCGTCTTGCGCCCCGTTTGAAGGGTAGTCATTAAATTTTCAGATATGGCCTATCTCGGCCATAGTACAGCGTACCTATAACATAAGTGACGTATCTAGACCGCGGTTTTTTCATATAACCAATCAATAAAAAATATTTATTAATGCTTTTTTCGTTATCTTATTACAAAGTGATCCTGACATATAAAAACACAGACAAAACCACAAACTGAAGCTAATATTATTCGGTAATTTTTCTCAGCCACTGCAGTTTCCACATTATAACGTTATAAATCTGTGTGTAAATCTCCGGAGCCACGAGCTAAGAAGTAACATTTATTTTCTGCACAGAACCTAATGCGGCCACATATTGGTTAGCGAGAACCGCATTCTATTCATTTACACAGTGGTTGTTTTGGGTACTCAGTGCTATAATAAATTCTTTCTTTAGAAAACCAAAGGTCTTATCTATGGTTATAAAATAACATGACCTGACTGGCTGATTCATCAACAATTCGTAGAGTTACAGTCATGAAATTTGGTGAGTAGTGTCATTTTATTGAATAGACACCCACTAAGGACGGATTTTGGAAATTCTCTCCCTAATTTTGTGTAATAATGGTTGAAATTTTGTATGTAAAGCCGTCATTTTTTAAGTTAAGAACATAAAGAAACGTACGTATTAAAATGAGTAAATATGTATTTAAGCGATTCTAGAAATTCTACCTATAAAAGGGTTAAACAGGTGTTGAAAGTTTTTATAGAAGTCCGTAAAAATATTTAATACTAGTAAAGTAAAATCAGTTAATTTTATATTTTTACAAACCATCTATCTCTCGGCTTGGCATTAAACATGGGTCACTTGGTGACCCATTGGGTCACCAAAAAGATCACTGGTGATAGCCCGCTGCAAAAACTTACCTGAGTAGCATCCATCACCTAATCTTGTTGCCATAATGGCAATGATGTAACAATCCAAAGAGTAGGGTAGCCGGTAGCCGGTTACGTACCTACCTATTACATACTGTCGTACCTAAAATCTATAGTACATTTAAGCTATGGCTGTCTCTTAACATTACAAAAGCTGTGTGCTAGATCTCAACACATAAAAAACCTTTAAACAACGAGTATGATTTTTAAGAGTCTTGGCACTTTTTGTAGGCGGCAAATGTTTATTAAGAGATGTCTATTTATTTTTTTATAGGGATTATAAAATATACACTAGAGTATGTTGCTAAAAAACCAACAAGTCTTAGAAATATAAACTTTTATTACTGGAAAAAATGTCATACTAAAACGTATACATTTGTGTTTCTTAAAAATATTTTTGGTTACATGAAAAGCTGCTATCTAAGAGTAAGACTATTAAAATAAAAACAACTTTGATTAAATCACGTTTGGTATGAATGTACTCGTAATTGCTTAAACGAAAAGCAGAAAGGAAGTTTAACTTAAGGCTTGAATAACTTTTTTCTCGCTGACTCTGCTACAACTTTCAATTAAATTTCACATTAACTTGTTATGGATAATCGAAATAAGATGTATTATTTTAATTTTTTCAAAACTTTTTTATTTTGTCAAAAATTGGCTTTTTATTTTTGTATTGCAACAAAAATCTTTATTTTTTATCATTACTCAAACCATTGAGTTTTTTTAAGATATTTAAGTCTAAAGTGTCGGTCAAAGGATGCTCACACATTTTTGTAATCGTACTTCAAAAATATTTTTTTATGAAAGTATATTTTTTAGCTCGATCGTATATTACTTTTAACATATTTTTTGTATCTTATACACAAAATGAAATATCGAACACAAGAAAATTGGCTCCTATTATTAGCATATGTGGCAGTTTCAGCACCTTAACATGATTATTTTTGTTTATAACAATAAATTCATACTGTTAGCACAGTAGTTACATTCATATTAACAAGTTTCAGATATTTTAACAAAATACGGATTTCTTAATTTTAAACGAAAGTCAGGACTTGTTAGCCTAATTACATATTCCTTAAAAGTAGCAGGCGGGTAGAACTAGGTATTTGTAATGAACAGACAAGTGTTAGTCAAATTACCTCATATAAATATATTAGACCAACCAACTTGGATTAATTAATCTAAATTTATTTAGGTATTAGGGTTCGTCCATTATTCACGTGAGGCTCAAAAGCAAAATCATCAAGTAGTACGAGGAGGAAGGGAGAAATGTAATAACTTCTACTTTTTTTTAATTAAGGCATGATTATTTTACAGGAAAGATCTACTGAATAGTTGTGAATACCCTTGCAATTCCGTTATTCAAATATTCTAGTCTATATCAAGTTTTTTACGTGATTACACTTTTTTTTGTAATTTCTGTAACTGTCAAAGCAATCTTAAACACAATACTTGTTTTGGGATGGCTATTAGACCTCATCATGTATTATCAATAGAATATGGGGCATAAAAATGTTATAGTAGCATCGCGTGTTTAATGGACGGGTCCTCTGATCACGAGAAATTTAAAATACCATTAATAAAATATTCCGCCAAATGACCATCTATGTAGATGGGCCTAAGCCTATATCATAATATTAATGTTAGGTTAATTAACAAAGATTATGGTGGTAATTCCATAGCGCACTTACTTCACGAATTTGACGTAATTGCTATCTTATTTCAACGAAAATACAAAAAGATAACACATTTACGGCGGTCAGTTGAATTTGCAAGTAACGTTTTTGTAGATCTTAATTCGATTCCTTCGAAAACGTTAGTCAAAAATGTCACTGGTTTTCTTGACTAAATGAAACTATACCTAACATATTTCGATACTTTTTGTGTTTGTTTCATTGGATAAGAAAGCTGTAACAGCCAATAAATCATTAACCTCGAACAAGTACTATACCATACTTTGCAGTTATATCAGTGTATAAACATATATTTCGATAAAACAGGGTTCGGAAAATACGGTGTTTCATTTACACCCAATTGTCATATATTGATAATTTGTATGCATAAGTTATCAATATTATTTTATATTCCATATCAGTAGAAATGATATGAAATCAATCATATCATACTCTACATCATTTTGATCCTTCGAGCCGGATGTACGAACCAATATGTTATTAACTACTTATACACTTAAATTAAGTTGATTTAGTGCTTAAAAGAATTGCCACCAATCAAAAAACGACTGAATCTATTTATTGTAAAGCTATAATTATCGGTGAGCTACAATTAAAAATAAATAAATTATTTTCTGTCACAAAACTACTTAGTGGAACAACACTATATTAATACCCGTATAAAAAGGCATCTTAAAATAACTACTCGCCATACAAAAAACTGATTAGGGTTATTATTTCAATTATAACCTGACGATAGGAATATAATTTAAAATATCCCCACTAAACGTAATCAAAATGGTATCAAGTGATATTTTGATATTACGTGATAGAGAGATAGATAATGACTTTTAAAAATATGTGTTTTTGTTTCCGGCTAAATATGAGTGTTTATCACCAATTATATATAAGATACGACTATAAATCACTAAACCTTCGCAATAAAATATTATGGATCACATACCATAATGTTACACAACGTCATAATACAATAATGTTGAATTATATTAGAACTATAAAATTATTTAGATATCCTAAAAAAATGAGATTTCTAAACAAAATACGATCTGTCTCTTTCCAAAATCTCATCTTTTTTAGGACAACATTTGTCAAAATTAATTGTAACTTAGCAGCGAAAACGGAACATACAAAGATACACTTTCTGATTTATGATATTAGGGTTTCCCTGAGATAAAAGCAAATCGTTTTTTGTATGGACAGAGCAATCTTACTACCTTACATCTAAAATTTGAAGTAACACCTTATTTTAACAATGTATGAAGACTCCTTTAAATTTTCTTAACACTGTAAAATAGCTTTAACTTTATACAGACTTAGCTATTTAAACATGTAATGACTCGTGTAGATACTTGCCGAGAACAGCCGAATGTTTTCGAATAGCCTTATGTTACATGACATTTTCTTCGGTATTCGGCACACGCCATCCAAGGGGGTTTCCCAACGAGTCGTCAACTGAGTTTTTATAAAAATTTCTTTTTAATAATTTGCACATAATTTTATCACGAATAATTCATACCAAAATAAATAAAGATTCTTTAGACTATTTTGTAATAACCTACTAAACTATTTGTCCCATTTCAAAAGTGACATCTTGAACATCATGAATGGTTTTGAAATCTATTTTTAGCTAAATCCCAAAAATATCTTGAAAATTGAATAGTTTTGTTCGTAATCATAAATTTTAAATCTTGAATTTAATAATATGAATGACCTTTGTACAGTACATCTGTACAAACGTCGTTCGTATTTTTAAATTAAATTAAATTTCCTGCAATTTTTTGAAAATAGTTTACTAATTATGAATGGTGTCTTTTTAGACCATGTGTTCAAAAGGGTCACCTTTAGTGAATCCCTTAGACATGTATAATTTATATAATATGTATTACACCATTAGACATGTAAAAACAATCGGTGAGTTTTGAAACATGTCATAAAAACAATACCTTTTTAGATCTGGAATTTATTAATAATGCCTAGACAATCGGTAAAAATCCCAGCTTATTTTAGTAATGTGCAAATTCTTTATTGTAACAATTTCCACACAATTCTTACATTTAATAAAGAACACTTTTCTAGCATATATATGCATCCACGTTTTGGAATCAATCGATAAAATGGTTTAAAGAAAAGCAACTACTTCCACTATAATTATTAAAATATCGGAGAGAACAATTTCTTTACACTATAAAAAATACACAGTAAATATCCACTTTTGAGATACACTATTGTCTTATTTACAAGAGAGACATACTTTTTAGCAATAAGGCGATACGAACTCGATTTGATGTTAATATTCTAAAATTTGCTGATTTCGCTAATTAATATTAAAATAGCTTATATCTATCAATACGTTAAATAAAACTTAACTAAATTAAGATTAACAAAATAATACTGCATGCATATACAAATGACATCGGATTAGAAAAATATTTTAAGAATAGTAACACTACAATTACCTATTTTGACAGTCTTTTCTACGAAATCGTTAGTAAGAAATTGCCAGCGCTGGTGGTAGGATTAAATAATAAGAGTATAGCCAGACAACAGACGTAAAATGTAAATCGGTAAACGAAAAATGCCTCAAAGCAAAAAATCTTCATTCTATAGCATTCGTTACGTTCTTTGCAAAAATCCATTAATATGAACAAACCGCAGTAGGAATGAAATTCGAACTATATCAAAAAGTGTCAAAGTCTTTCTTTCTTTCTTTCTTTCTTTCTTTAGGTTCTGACCTTCACGTTAGTATTTTGCCATTAGTCAAGTAGAAATTTGCATGAAATTTTATATCAATTTTAATCAATTATAATTAGTCATCAGTCGTAAGTCGTCAGTAAGTCATGTCAGGCTCTTGGGTAAAGCGGTGGCCTCATTACTCAAACTCATGTAATGAGATTTGGCGGCAACGAGGAAATACACGATACGCTAATTTCTACATGATTATTTAATTTGTACACTTTCACTGAACAAAATTGTACTAAATACAACCAAAATTGACTGATTTCACTCAATATCAACACGAAATTCAACAATTGTGAAAAAACTTCGACCATATTTTCTCTCGATGGCGCCAAAACTCCTGTCAAAGTCTTGTAACGTTTTTTTCTGCTTGTTACGCTATAATTCATATTGTAAGTAGTGCCATCTGTACAAAATACAAGACAGTGTTTTATTACTCTAAAATGAACTAAACCATTATGAGTTTACATTCGATAGATGGCACTGTTATCAAAAAGTGTTAAAAAAGTCTTGTAACACTTTTTTTCGATCTTTCTCCCATCCCGCTCAGTGCATATAACGTGCCATATGTTCCAATAAAAATAGGTTGTACAGTTTTACAGTACTTTTATTCTTATTAGGTATTTGGTTTTCTTCAGAGGCTTTGGGCATTACCTTACAGTTACCATGAAGATGTATAAATAAAAATCAGCATATGACAAAAATGTACAAATCATTTTCATTGCTCATTATGATATTTTTTTCGTTCACTTGTGTATAACTAAATAGCATTAACAAAAAAGTAAACCATTTGGTTGCACTGTCATAAGAGTGAGTTAGAAAACTATTGAAAATAATAAATATATTAAACAAACGTTTCAAAGCAACATTATTTCAATATTATACCACGACTTTCAAGTAAGGTAAGTTTTTGCATTGAAACGTGTATTTATCGCCTCTGTGGTCTAGCAGTCCAGCGTCGGACTTGACTTTTTGAGGTCCCAGATTCAATAGCTGGGTCGGGCAACAAAAGAATTAGAAAATATATTTTTTAAATTTTCTTATAAAAATGACGTTGCTCATAATTGTAGAAAATGTATATTTTCAATTTTCTAATAAAAAAAAACGTTTCCCGGGATTGGATAATATGTGCCCGGTTGGCGATAGGCTTGCCACCTATCACACTATGGGACTCAGTGTCTTCGGCTAGTTGTCGGTACCCTGGTTGTACTTCTGCCTATCTCTTTGGGAATATGGTCGTGAAGATACCAAAAGAAACGTGTATTATTAAAATAATAGTGATTTAAACGTCCTTAATATTAGAACTATTACTAACAATTCACATTCTTTAAATGAAAGCAGATGTTGAAATTCTATTTACAAACATTTCAGAATGCAATGGATATGTACATATTTACCACAATAACATGCGTCTCATATTTACAATTCGTGAATGTAAGCCAGTTGGAAGTTATACTACATCACTATTTTTCTATTACCTATTTTAAATTGTTAATTTATGCGACTTTCGTTGCATCAATATTTTAATAAGCCATTCACGTGCATTATTTCGATATATTTAAATTCTGTAAGTATCTCAGTATTGGTTTAGTTACTTAGGTTTCATTACTATTATTTTGTAGGTTGAATTCTTAAAAACGCGTTCAAATTATTTACCTTTTAGTAGATTTAATTATTTAATGTCATAAAATCACAAAAAATATTTTTTATTTTGTGTTTAATCACAAAAAGAAATATCTTAATAAAATAGGTAATAGTCGTAATAATAGTGTTGTGGAAATGTAGTAGTCAACTTCTTTTTAAGATCTTTTCTAGAAATATCGATTAATTGTTTGTTACTTTTCCTGTTTTACAATGTGTCTGTCTGTGTCTCCATATAGTCAAGGCCACGTTGTAATTCAGTTTCTTGTAATTCCACATCACTGTGACAGGAATCAGTATCAGGAGCTGTAATATTTTAATCTGTTAGTATGTAATAACTAATTGTATAAAAAATAGAAATCATAGCTACAGGTACGGATTTATTAAAAGGACATGTAATATTTTATTTTTAATTAGTTAAAAATAAGTAAAATTCTATGTAGCTGTATAGTAATTGTATATGCACAACTTACTGACTTTCGAAAAATGTATTCGTGAATACTTACTTCGAATTAAAAATATTCTATTCTATTCTATTCTTAGAATTTGGTTGCACTCAGGTAGTGCCAGAACGAGCGAAAACTTGAATATTAATTTTGTGCATCTTTGATATTGTGCAATCGTTAGTGAATAATTTTGTTCGAATTACTTTAATTATTATCAACATAAAAGTACAATACAATATATATTTAAAGAATAACATATAGTGCCTTGCGCGAGATTTTCATTCTTGGAGTTAGACCAGCCAACGAAACGAAAATCACAGCATGAAATGCGGCGACAACATACAGTGATTTACTCTCGCTCCGTTTTATGAATTTGCGATCAGGTCACGTGTCCTGACGCAAGTTTAACATTTTTTACACATTTACAAAGACGATACGGCCAAGGATGGTTAAAAATAATATTTATTTTAGAACGTGTTAAGGCTCTTCTGCAGAATAGACCGCCTTCCTGCCAGGCAGCTCGTAAAAGGCGAGAGTAAGTTTGCCGTCGCTAGCACTGTGACATCTGACTAAGTGGTAGAGTTTCGCAGCGACTCGCCAGGATCGGTACCACCGCCTTACCTATTCCTGCTGCCATAACGTCATGACGTGTTCCGGTTCCTAGGGTAAGGTAGCCGCTAAACTTACTTTTGCTCGAGGCCTTACATCCCGGACTCAGGTTAGCAACACATCATTACCACCTTTGGTGTCTCTAGACGGCGTGAATTTCTTACCATCAGGAATCCATCTGCTTGTTTGCCTTCCAATATCATGAAAAAAAACCTATCAATGGTAGTTCCAACCTTACCGAATTAAGTTTCTGAGAAACCATATAAGAAATTTGACTTTTTATTTGGTTTTTTAATTATTAAGAAAAGTGTATATTATAAAAAAATAACACATTTCTTTGATATAAGTCGATTTCAAAAATTTCTTACTTCTAACTCTAAATTTTAAGATCATGTAGAGTTTGAAAGTTAATGATTAATTTTTGAAAGATTTTGGTTTCCTTGATTTGACCTTTGGACAAAAGTTTAAATCTTTTGCAATTAATTAATATGTGAAGTTACGAGCTGGTTTGAACTAGGCGGTTCGTCTTTTATAAGTTTGATTTCTGCTCTCTTTGTGATAACTCTCTCGTTCTAATATTAGATGAAAAGGGTAAATTGAGGGAATTTTCAGGTGTGCTAGAACTTTGTAAGTACAAAATATTACAACAAACCATGAGGCCTGGTATCTAAAGCTAGTACAGCAAGAGGAGCATCATCAAGCACTCCAGACCACCTTGCTGCGAGTACTCTGGATCCCCTGTGACCTCTGACTACCACTGTTGGCATTACACTTTGTGATAGCGAAGATCCACTGTACATCGATACACCAACATTTCTTCTCAGTATCGTGCTGAAAATGTTACAAAATGTCTAATATATTTATGAAAACTTAACAAGCAATGTGAAGTTTAAGATACGAAAAACTAAAACAGGATTGTTTTTTAAATACCATCTGTTATATTAGATCTGCGGAAAACTTTTTTTATCATCCCATCGTAAGAGCTAATAAAAGTAAACGGGTTTTTTGCCTAGTAATTAACATAAATTAAAATAAATACCTATTAATATGTCGCCTCTGTGGCTTAGCGGTTCAGGTGTTGGACTTGACTGCATGAGGTCCCGAGTTCGAATCACGTGTGGGGCAACAATGGGAAAATTTGGTTTTTCCAATTTCCTTTTAAAAAACGATGCTCATGATTGGATATATTGTTCCCGGTTGGCGATAGGATTGCCACCCTATCACATTGCGGAACTTAGTGTCTTCGGCTAGACGTGAGTGCCTAACTCTTCGGAAATACTTTTTGAATTTACAGTAACTGCTTAATTAGCTATCTGAATAACCTATTTTAGATTTAGCCGTAGTGTAGGTGTCTAATGTAAACGCTTGTTTTAACTATATTCTACGTATAAAATATAACCCTTCACATTAAAAAATGCCTTACTTTTGATCGGATTCCCGTTGAGGGCGATTTCTCTTCTTGCACATAACTACTAGTCCCACACACAGGGTGGTAAGAATTGTGAGGAGAATCAGCGACAGTGCTGCCCCCACTAGCAGAGACACGCTATTGTCGGTTACTGGAACTGAGGGTGGAGTAGGAGTCATTGTTTGTAGAGAACCTGAAAATATTTGTTTAACATAATACCTATTTATATATATTTACAAAGGATAATTGGCTGTATGAGATGCTAATGGTAGTTTACATTGCGCAAGCTGAGATAAAGATACAGTTTTAACTAGTACTTATTTAGGCAACCGTGTCATAAGTGGTTGATACTTTTTTATGGTATCGGAAGGGAAACAAACAGACGTATTTCCTGATGGTAACAAATTCACGCCGCCTAGAGACACCAAAGGTGGTAATGGTGCGTTGCCAACCTGAGGCCTGGATGTTAGGCCTTGAGAAAAAGTAACTTTACCGTTAACCTTACACTCCAACCGAAGAACGTCAACGGTAAGCACTAAAGTTGTGGCGACAGGAATAGGTAAGACGCTGGTACCAATTTGGGCGAGTCACTGCGAAACTCTACTACCTAGTAGGATCTCAAGGGCGTTAGTAACAGTAAGCCTATGCTCGCCTTTTACGAGGTGCCTGGCAGAAAGGCAGACAGTTTGTTTTGCAAAGTAGCCCGGACCAACACGATTTCCATAAATATCTGTCAAATAAACCTGGTTTCATAGGCCCGCAGTTCCCACTTGAGTTAGACGCATACAACGAAAAAAAAATAGTTTCAGTACAATAAGTAAGGTCTGGCCCTGGTATAGGATCTCGTGCTAAATGTGATTTTTTATCCAAAGAAGTAAAAAAAATTACCAGGTCTATCTAGGTCATCAGCAGTTCTTATCGGCATGCTGTGAAGAGCTGCTGGATGTGGAGATCTTCCTCTTTGAGTTTCAGAATAGACTAAAAATGTATATCTTCCTGGAGAGAGCGCATCTAATGCAAACTGAGGAACTACTTCATTGCTTGCCCTGTATACGGCTTCTGTAAGGCCCCTTCCAGAAACACCCTATGCACAATGCATTGTAAATGTATTGTAATACAAACAGAGCTTATAGTATTCAACATTATATTATGTACGATTTTACAAAAATATCTGGATTATTCGAGTTTAGATTTTTTATAATATTGGAAAGCAAACAAGCAGACGAATTTCCTGATGGTAAGAAATTCACGCCACCTAGAGACATCAAAGGTGTTAATGATGCCTTGCCAACCTGAGGCCGGGATGTTAGGCCTCGAGCAAAAGTAAGTTTACCGGCTACCTTACCCTCCGAACCGGAACACGTAATGACGTTATGGCTGCACTAATGGGTAAGGCGGTGATACCAATCCGGGTGAATCGCTGCGAAACTCTACCACCTAGTCAGATATCACGGTGTTATAACGGTAAATCTATGCTCGCCTTTTACGACAGGCTGCCTGACAGGAAGGCAGATAGATGGTCTATTCTACAAAGAATCCCGGACCAACACGGGGAGATTACCGATATTTCCAAAGAAACTGACAGACAATTTATAGGTACCCATTTGTTTTTAAATTCATTCATTTCATTTAATTTTTATTGCTAGATACTAGACAAGGAAACGGGTTTTGGTATGAAATACAGGTAGTCTGTTGGCACCAAAAATATTAATGGGGCGTTATGTATCTGATACTAAACATCGTTTTTTTAATTAGCAAGTCTACCAGAGACTCGACTCAAAACTAGGACATGACATTGTAGAACACTGACAATATAATAGTCAGTATATAATTATTATAAAAATGGCATCTATTCAATCAAATTACTGTAGGGTTCTTCCAATTCATCTGATTCCCCTTATTGACAATCGCTCTTTTTTTACTGATAATTAGCTAATTAAGAATTAAGTGACATTGTCTGTGCTTTTTTTCATTCATACACAGTAGTATAGCCATACGCTGTCTATGGCGACATTTAACTATAGATTTATAACTATAACTAACTTAACTTGTAATTGGATATTTCATGAATTTTGTATAGCTGTAAGCTTTCCGAGAATGTAAAAATAAAATAGAATAAAATAAAATAAAATAAAATAAAGGACAAGACTACTCTCCTAGCTGGTTATAGGTTAGAAACAACCCTATACCAAATCTTTATCCTCTTATATATAAAATTAATTTCTGTTCGTTAGTCTCGGTACAACTCTAACTGATTTGGCTAAATTTGATTCAAAACTATTTCTAAAAGTCCAGGGACAGTTTAAAAGATAAAAAAAGAAGAAAAACTGTGAGGAAACTAGAAAAAACAACATTTTAAGTTTTCCCATTCAAACAATACGGGTGGAACGAAGTTCGCCGGGACAGCTAGTTCTATATGAAAATGAACCCCTGCTTCCCTTTGTCTTTATTTGTAATACGCTTGAACGGAAGAACCAATTTTGCTATTTTTTTTATTAGTTACTGTCAAGAGAAGGTTCCTATTAAGCGACAAACTGAAAAACATTTCCCTTATACAAACTATTAGTAATTTTAATTGCAATACGAAGTTTACTGGTCTACCAGTTTTTTTTATAAAAATATCAGCCATTATTGTATACTTGTGTATATGTATATATATAGATAAGGTATTTCTATAAACTTTAAAGACGAAGAAAACAGAATTTAAACCTGCCATTTGAGCTATTATTCCAATATTTGATTTAAGTCCGAAATGTTTAAATCCTTTCTTAACGTTTACGCGGGTTGTAATGTCCTATAGATACATATTTCTTGTAACACTATTACAATCTTAACATATATATTTCTTGTGTTCGTGTGTTTGTCACTGAGTTCCTCCTAGACGACTGAAGCGATTTTGGTGAAATTTTTGTATGTGTTCAAGGGAATTTGAGAATGGTTAAGATACACAATTTGGTCAACTGGAATATGACTTTTTTTTTTTATTTGTAAATAGTCGTTGATTTCGGAAAGTTTTACATGGGGTCCGGCAGACTGCACTACTATCGAAGCATTAATGTCAAGCGATACAGTTTGCTGGGTCAGCTAGTATGTTATAATATAAAATAAATATATCTGGACAAGACACACAAATTGAATCTAACCGCAAAGTAAGCAAATTATAGGCTTGTGTTATGGGTGATAGCCAACGATTCTAATACATAGAAATACTTAAATAGATACAGGAATAAATTTAATAAACACTCAGATCCGGAAATGCAGACATCTAAATGTTCATCACTCAAATGCGTGCCCCCGTCCGGAATCGAAGTTGAGCCTCGCGGTGCGCGGTTAAGCGTGTACGCTAGCCACTCGACCAATGAAGCGGTCAATATATATAATATTATAACTGAGTTCATCGTTACAGACGACATTTAATGTGAATGTTATTATTTATTTTTTAAATTGTTTCTTTAAAATTTGTTTAAATTAATCCCAAGCATAGAGCAAGTGTTAAAATTAAAACATGGTATTTGTTTCACGAAAATGGCTCTACCGATTTCGATAAAAGTAAGTAGCAGAATCTATTCCCTGAGCTTGCTCAGTCTCGAAGGAATAATTAAAACGTAATGAGGTTTTAAATACATGTTTGCTGAACATATAAAATATGAACTACATTGTTATTATCGCAAACAACGTTTCGCATAATATGTTTTAATTAAGGAATTCCGCTACCTTCGTTTGCGGTTTCATGTTAAAACAAAGTATTAATATTTGTTAATGTTATAACAATACCACAGTTAATATGTTACAAAATGAGATAAGTATTAAAATAAATGTTACGGGTTATAACATACATAGAATTCAAACTCTTTATCGTTGATATGGGCTGAAATTCCAAAGCATTTTATTCGTTTCAGATAACACTCGTATTTTTCAACTATATATGTCGCAAGGTCGTATGCTTGGGTTAGATATTGTGGTTATTAGTATAGTTTACGTAGTAACTATCGCAATATAAATTGTCATTCAATTGCTTCAAGTAAACAACCACGTGCAGTAGCAGGTGCGCTTACAGGTGTTGTCTTATCAGTTTGTTTATCGGCTAGTACGACTATTTAAGCCGAAGCAAACATGCTTCGTCAGGCATTCCTTGTGAACGCCTTGCAGTGTTCGGACCGCTGTCTAGTACGGAGGTCGCCACTGGTAATAGGTCTCTCCCTGTCATAAGATGGCAAAGAGATAATTCTAGATCGTAATTTTGAATTCAATTATGATCTAGGGCCCGGATTGTGGGTCATTCTGGGAGTGCATTATTTGGTTGGCACTCGCGCAGGAAGGGCGGGGTGGAGCTCTCCTTTCCCCTTCGAGGTTTACTTTTGTTGTCATAGTAGAATCAAGAATGCTTATTCCAATGTTAATGACGGATTGTTTGGCAACGGATAGGCATACGCTATAGTTGTTTGTGCGACAGTACTCAGTGGTAAAGTGTGGATGTCAGGTTCGAGTGGATCACGTGTTACGGCTTTGTTTCGATATTTCAGAGTTTTTTAGTAGCCAACCCCCATAAGTTATGCGCTCTCGGGCTACCAGACCGGTGGCTCATGAATCGGCCAGTGCACATGATATTTTTCACCTCGACATATATATATTAGACATCCAGTTTTATGGATTAGAAAATTATCAAATTGGTCTGTTTTTTTACGCAGGTGGTGCAACCGGATTCAGCGTATTGGTATGAAGAGAGTGATGCATGTAAAAGAAGATAGGCAGGTCTGCAAGGTCTGGCACCCGATACTCTCTGCTTAAACCGTTAGGAACTTGATAGAAGATACGTATGTCTGTAAAGAAGCACATGTGGAATTTGAAAACACGCTTTTCAAACAACACTCGTGATTTTCCATTTTTATAACAAAAGACAGTGACAAGCACACGGCCCCACTGATGGTAAAAACCAGCGTACCGGCATTCCTACTTTCAGGACCGGAAAATGACTATCATTATGGCGGCAGTATCAGGTAAGATGGTGAATTCCTACCCAGGTAATTTGCTGAATAGCCATACCACCAGTGGTCTAGTGACTAGTTGATAATGACGATTCACATTTGATCACTTCTAACGAGCTGCTAGGCAGAATGGCAGATGGTCTTTGCTACATCAAGAACCCATAATAATATAGGGAAATGATATACTCAATTTATTTTATATATTTTGGACAAGTATAACTGTCATTCGAAGAGTCTATATATCTTAGTACGAAATAGCTAAGTAAGTAAGGTGTGGTGAACATTTAGATGTCTGCGTTTCCGGGTCTGGTATCTATTTAAACATTTCTATATATTAGAAATAGTGAAAATAAAAATCTTCTGTACACGGGATTTGAGCCAACGTCCTTCGACATTCGCGTTGTTGATGTTTCAATAGCCTAGGTTTATATCTAGTCTGTTGTAAAATGTTTGTCTTTTATGAATAATGCGACAATTAACCCAATCACAGAACTTTTGCTAAAAATCAATATAATAATTCAAGAATGCAAACAAAAATATACACATCTGCACGCCAAGTGCGTAACGGCATAGGCAGAAAGTCTCGAGTGCCTAATCTCACAACCCTGGCAGACTTGTCTGGCTTGCTCTACATTCATTATCCTTTTCATTCAAAAATTACATCAAAATCAGCTAGAAATCTTTAACCGACATTTCTCTTTGAGAGTTTCAATATTAGACAATTTGTCAAATTAAAACCATTTTTAAGCAAGCATCTTCATGCCGGTATCCTCCCAGAGGTAACCAGAAGCACAACTAGGACACACATAATTTATGTTTCAAAACTCCAATGCGATTAATATTGAAATAAATAGAATCGTATTATAATAGTATACGAAATTAACTATGACATTGACCGCCTCGTCGGTCGAGTGGCT
>NJDC01027469.1:0-19129 GCA_002245475.1 Calephelis virginiensis | reverse complement strand
TAGTAAATAATATAATTTAAATGCAGTAAAACTGCAAAACCCGACTTCAAATTTGGAACATATGTAGTTTTCTCATTAATGCTAATGTACACCTGGACCAAATTATAACGGGACTACCGCGGGAGTTTAGGCTTTAAATTAAAAAACAATTTTGAAAAACCGTCCACACACACCGGAATAATCGAGTAACATACATACAAGAAAAACATACGGGTCGAATTGAGAACCTCCTCCTTTTTTCGTCGATTAAAACTATTTGTGTATCGAAACGTTTAAGCTAAGCTTTGTTTCATTGAGCTTATTTCTCTAGCTTCCACATATTGAACAGATTTAATATCTAGTCGAATGTTACAGGTTTCTAAGTATTTTTATTTTTTTAAGTAAATTTGCCCCTTTTCTGGGGCCGGCTAAGACCTTAAGGCCATGCTGCCATGCGTTCCGTCTTAATAAATTCTTTTTAACAGTCATAAGTCCCTTCAGGTCATTAGTAGTATAGTATCATAAGTGAAAGTCATGTCTGGGTCTTGAGTAAAGCGGTGGCCTTATTACTCAAGCTCAATTAGTGAGATTTGGCGGCAACGAGGAAAGACATGATACACTAATTTCCTTATAAATATTTCACTTGTGCCCTTTAACTGAACAAAATTGAATTAATTGCCAACTAAATTAACTAATTTTACTAATAAAAATCTACGACCATTTTCTTTTATGATCACACAAAAAGAACAGGTTTCTATAATAATATAAAATGATCTAAGATTATATAGACTTGCTTTCGTGACGGAGTCCAATAGTATTTTCAATCTATTGTGACGCCCATTGAAATACGCATAGAAATTTTAAGCAAACTGTTCCAACCGCTCAGGAGTTAGTTGATAAATACATATATTATACAATTTCTTACCAGCAGGCATAATCCTGAACAGGCATGGCTCCCGTTGGTTACCAATATCGTTGCTCGCCCAACACGCCAGCCAGCCCAAGTCTTCATCATCATGCTCAGGAATCGGTAGTCCATGGATTACGGTACTGGAGGCACCCATAACTGTCACATTGGAAGCTGGTATCTAAGAAAAATCAGTTATGCACTATGTAGACTATCGTACTATACGTAGTAGTATTTTACCAACCTAAAATGGATTCCTAAAGCCTTTAGTATAAGTTTTACCACTATCTCAACTTTCTTCTTCCTATATAAGACTTTCTTTTTGTGTGTAACAGTTAAATATAAAATGTTAATGTCCCTGCCAGGCACTTTGCATCACATAAATTTCCTGAGGGTAGAAATTACTTGTGATAGACTAGTCTCGTAGAAATTTAATAGCCTATCGCCACTTACCATTGGCATTAACATCTCTCATCTCATCTCTTTTGGAGGAATCTCATCCCTCTTGGAGCACCTACTAGCTATTTGCAGCAGCTGGGCATTTTAGCGAGATATAATATTTCTACAAGAAATACTACTTTCGTTTCAAATAAAAAGATGACCATTTCAAACAGTGCTCATTTCCAACGGAACTTTACTTATGCTTGGTTCCTTTAATCAACGAAACGTAATCCAAAAGTTTAACTATTCGTAGTTTCCCCAAAAGTAACGAAGCATTACTCATATTTTGAAAAAAAATGTTCCGAGTTTACTACCAAAAACGTGCAACCGCTGTTACTTATTTTATTATTGGTACAAACAATTACCTTCCTCAATCAAAACGACTCGTTTCTTAAATATAGGAACCGGGAATGAATCTATATCTTGATGTCACTGGCTAATTCACGTTTTGATGACTTTATTGTACCAATTATATATATTTCTTTATTTTATACCAAAAGTTATTGCGTCAAAATTCCCCCAAAAACGTATACCGTAGGAATATCCCTAAGTATTACAAAACACAAAATAAGTAAAATCAAGGTACCGGCAAAACATCTTTTGTCCCATTATAAGTCCAGTAAAACCTCAACGGTCCAGCATCTCTCGCTGATGGCGCAGACACTGAACACCTCGCTCGTACCTCCCCTCCTGGAGCACCTGCTAACTGCTGAACAACGCTGCCTGCTGAACATTCTGGTCGGGCTGCAACAAAGAAAACAGCATTAGACGAAAAAATCAATCAATCAATCAATTTGTGTACGCACATTTTAAAGTGACACTTGTACTTTTCCACAATGTACTTTATTAAACACTTTGTGTTACATTTTCACACTCTTAGCACAAGTATAATATACATAATTTAAGCAGAGTTTTGGCGCCATCGTGAATGAAGGTGGTCGTAATTTTTTCATTATCATTGAATTTCATGTTTATATTGAGTGAAATATTGAGTGAAATTGGTTAATTTAGGTGGGAATTAGATTAATTTTGTTCAGTGAAAGTGCCCAAATGAAATGATCATGAAGAAATTAGTGTATCGTCTATTTCCTCGCTGTCGTCAACCGCTTTACTCAAGACCCCAACCTGACATGACTTTGTACTGTCATGTCATGACTGTACGAAGTGACAAATGACTGTATATTGTATAAGAATCAACTAACTTGACAATGGCAAAGTATTCGTGAAAAACGATCAAAAGCTATATTTATAAAAGAAGAAGATAGTTTAATCAAATTTTTGGGGTTTGGTTTAATTTAAATAATTTGTCCATATATTATTATTGATGTACCAACCATCTTTTTTCTGCCATAATTAGTTGAAAACATATTGGAAAAAAGAATAAAAAAAATGTTTTAATAGGCTACTACCAGAGTTTAGAACTAGGTATAAAGAAATTATTCTTTACTATTTATTATAACAGGCAGTGGTTTTCGGTAGTTGTATTTTTTCACAATACACTTTATGTAATAGTTTTTTGTTACTCTTTTGCCAACCGGTTTCACTCATTAACAAATTCAAGACTTTAAAACTAAATATTATTAATTACCATAGAAGATTAAACATTTTTTTGTTCGCAACTCGGGTAATGAACCTAGTACCTCATAAAGTCAAGTCCAACACCGGATTACTAAACAACAGATACGATAGCTTAAATCAAATTGAAATTTGAAAATAACGTTATGTTCCTCTCTGAATTTCTTGTCAAATTTATTTAATTAAACCTTTCTCCAATTTCTTCAAACATTAACAACAGTGAAAATAAAATAATTATTTTAACAACATTATTGATATATTGTTAAAATATTAACAAGTATTTTTGTACTTCAAGAAGTAAATGTTAATTTAGTTGGGAAGTCGTATAGAACTCAGACAGGGCAATATCCAACCTTGATATTTTAAATTTTGTTTATTTCACATAAATCATAATTTGGGGCACTTTTGGCGAGTCTATCTATAGAGTCTATCATCTCAGTGGCCAACTCAAAATGGAAAAGTGTACATCAAATAGTTGTCAAATGACGTGTTTTATATTGGCTATCTCCAGTGACCAACAGTAATACAATAGAGATAGCAAACACAAATGACGTCATTTGAAAACTATTTGATGTACACTTTTCCATTCTGAGTTGGCAACTGAGATACATAATAATCAGCACCCAGATCAAAACGCGGTCACGCACTGAGAAGATTCGGTGAAAGAAACTCGGTGAACTTGTCTTTTTTTCCTTATTTCAAACAAAAAACAAAGTAGTAATACCTTATACATTATTATTTACTAGTGGTCGCCCATTGGTCGAAATTCGAACATAATAAATTTTAATATCTTGTTGATAAGAACGCCATTTAGTGCGCCATCTGTGATATTTTATCGTTATCATCAAAATATTTGTTTGTGTGTGTCAAATGCATGGTAGTGTGGTTAATGTTTTGTTTATTGATTTAATGTACTTTAAAAGCATTAGGTATTATTGAAAAATATTAGCGTTATGCACTTCTCCTACTCATAAACTATATGTGCCAAATTTAATGATCCTGCGTCCGCGCAATTTTCATTAAAAGGGGTCCAAAGTTTTGGCATCAAGTATTAATATATATATATTAAGAGATCGTTATGAAAAACCATTAATGCCAAACACTCTAATCTGATAATTAATATTCAGAAATGTTATAAAAAACCTTTTGTATGTAAATTCAATTTGATGATTTTTTTGAATTTATATAAGGGATGGAATGGATGAATGCAGTCGAAATGAGAGCACTATGGAGAATCTGTGGTGTGACGCTCGCTGATCGCATTCGTAACAGACATATCCGTGAAAGAGTGGGATTGAAAGGAAGTGTTAGTGTTAAAATGAGAAAGGGTATGCTCCGCTGGTTTAGAAATGTAGAAAGAATGTAAGATAAAAATTGACAAAACAGATATACGATGCGAATGTGAATGGATGTAGGTACACGCGGAGACCTAGGTTGTCATTCCACAACCGTCGAGGTCTTTCCAATAATCAGGAAGTTTATTATCAAAACGTATACATTGGCCTATAACAGAATTGCTTGCTTATTGTAAACGAAACACTTGCACCATCCACCACAATCCACTGTATACACCAAAGGCAGTGGTGGTGCGTTGCTAACTTGAGGCTAATTTATCAAAACATTTTATTTGAAGAAATACAAAGACTTTACTACGAGTTGCTAAAGATTACGTTCAAAAGGTCAAAATCTATTGCGGTTTTGTACTCAAAAATTAGTTCTCTCAGTAATTAGTAGTTTTCATACTAATAACTTGTGAAAACTATGGCACGTTTATGTAATATGCAGAAATATTGTTATATTTCTGCATATTTCGGCCCTGTTTTTAAATTAAATACCTACAACCGTACAGTTTATCAATACGCGATAGGGCTACGTGCTTTCTGTATTATGAGTATTACATTTGCTTCTTTGAATTTCTTTATAATTTGTGACATTATTATAAAACAAATAAAAATCGTTAAAAGGTTAAGAATTATTCAATTAAAGTGGATATGGTGATTTTTAATTTAATTATTAAATATTATAAAAGCATTTCCGCGTGTTGGTCCAGGCTCCTGTTCCCATGTTAGTCTGGGCTCCTTTGCAGATTAGACCATCTGTCTTCCGACCAGATAGCTCGTAAAAGGCGAACATAGGCTTACCGTCTCTAACACCGTGACATCTGACTAGGTGGTAAATTTTCGCAGCGACTCATTCGGATTGGTATCACCACCTTACCTATTCCTTCCAATATCATAAAAAAAACAAGCTTAAAAACAGCTCAATGCAGCTATAATTGTCTTGCCATACTAGGTTATTACTTGACTTCCTTTAATCTAAATAGCATTCACTAATCGCACGCTTCCCTGTTCGTTACAAAAAAACGCCATTATATCAATCGTTCGTCACTGTAGCGCAACCGCGAGTAATTGCATGTCGAGTGTATACCGAACTCGAGACGCGTAAACGCGTTTTCGTCCGTTTTTATGAAAATAGAATACTATATAGCACATAATCGTAATACTAACGACTATAGCGCTGTAAACATGTCAAGGGCCTGTAAACTGGAACACTACAATAGCAATCAAGTCATGGCGATAAAAATGACCATGCTTTATACTTTATTATAAAATTCCACCAACTACTAAAGTAATAAAAATAATGAAAATAACGATGAAAATGCATATTTCTTTCACTCATACATGTCAACCCTTTATCACAATGACGGGATACTTTTTATTAGGATGCTGATGGACTAACAAAGGTCAGTATAATGAACCTAATGCGACTGGATTAATTTTAAAAGGCTTATTTTTATCGTCTCTGGCTTACAAATTTTATTTTTCATTTTTTTAAAATTATTTTTTATTTTAAATTTTATTTATCCTGCGACTTCGTCAGCGTATATCTTTTATTCCCTTTAATGGTCATTTGGGGGTTAATTATAGAAAAAAGTAATAAGAAAAAAAGTAAGTAAAGTAATGTTTTAATTCGAGTCAACCGCCATTTGTTAATCAAATTTTATTAAAATTGGTGAACCAGTTTCGTTTTGAAAGCCGTACTGATAGACAGAAAGACTGACCGAAAGACGTTTTCATTTTTAATGTGTTACAAATGATATTTATATAATTTGATTTGAGCGGATATAAAAATTCACGGAGTGGTTTTTACCGCGCCCGGAACTACGATTTTACTTTAATTTAATCCGGTCACATAGCCGTCGCGGTTGGAAGAACCGCAAACACGCATCGTAAAATGTGCTCTTACTTTTGCATAATATAAAACTACATTCTTCAGAACCTGCGGGCCTGCAACCGTCGCGGGCGCGGGTAAAAACCGCTCCGTGAGTTCTTAGGCATAGTCTTAATCATAATTGTCAGAGGTACAACCAGGGCACCAACGACTTGCTGAACACTCTTGAGTCCCACATTATTAAAGGTGGCAAGCCTTTTTCCAACTAGACACATATCCAACCCCGGATAACAGAACACACACGCACATTCTCTTTCTGTTGTCCGATTTGAGATAGCGGCCTGGTATTACACTTGACTTCATGGAGACCATGAAGTCAAGTGTTATACCAGGCCGCTAGCCACAAAGGTGATAGCATGAATATAAGATTAACATAAAGTAGAAAAGGCTATTATGTACTACATGTTATTTGAATGCATTAAAAAAAGCAAAAACTTATTTTTATTTTAGCACTTGCCCTGTGCTTGGGATATATTTCTATAAATTTTTAAAGAAAGAAAAAATTTCGCCCCAGACAGGATTTGAACCTGTAACCTTTCGTCTCAAGCCGACGAATGCTCTAACCAATTGAGCTACTGAGGATTCAAGTCCCGTGGCGAAATTTTTAATTCCTTTCTAACTCGTTAACGCGGGTAGTTATGTCCTATAGATGCACAATTCTGAGTACCCACCAAATGAGTTCATCATTACAGATGAAATTCACATTTTAGAATGGCTCAATTGGTTAGAGCATTCGTCGGCTTGAGACGAAAGGTTACAGGTTCAAATCCTGTCTGGGGCGAAATTTTTTCTTTCTTTAAAAATTTATAGAAGCAAAAACTTACCTCATTCTTTTAATTTTGTGAAGAATTTACAATATATATAACTTTAAGGAATACCTATCTAATCTTCTTCTTGATCTTGATCTGGCAGTAAAGACTATAGCCATGTTAAGTATTTACAAACTAAATATGTGTTTGTTACTAAAAATTGTAGAAGAGTGAACTCTGTACATCCATCCATATTATATTGTTAATGTTTTTTTTTGTTTAAATTATGTCTAATATTTATTTTTGTCTTTAGTTTTGTAACTTACAAAGTTGTTGTGTTCTTACCTTTAATTTTATTTTGAAATTATTCCATTTCCTGTCTTTCCTGGTTGTCTGGTAGATATTGCTTTGAACAAGAAAACCGCTATTTGTACATTTTTGTAATATTTTGGTTCTATCTTTATATGTTTGTGTTTATATTGTACAATAACGAATAAATAATAATAATAATGTTAAAGTGAAAGTCTCTCTTTATGCCTGTTTTTTAGTAGTTTTCGATCAAATTTGTCATACAGATGACTGTCTCGTAGGTCAAGTGGCTAGCTTACATACCTAATTACACTGACCAACCGCGAGGTTCGGGTTCGATTTCCGACGGGGCAGGAATTTGTGTGATGAACATTTAGATGTTTGCATTTTCCGGGTGGTCCGGGTTTTTATTAATTTATTCTAGCATCTATTTACGTATTTACATTTATTAGAGTCGTCAACTAACACCCAAAACAAAAGCATTTAATTTGCTAACTTTGGGGTTAGATTCAATTTGTGTAACTTGTCAAGTTTTTATATTTTAAAGATAAAATTCCGACTCATAACAAGGGCTAATTTTTCAAAAATAAAAAAAACCAAAGCTGATGATGGGTGATGAAAGTTTGAATGATTACCTAGCCTCTAACTCTAAGATGACGAAATTGCAGGTAAACACCTAGATAAAAATATTTTATATTTGAAAAAAGAAACGAATAATGCGACTAAACCAATTGTTGTGGCGGATTCTTTATATTATTTCGAGGAAAAGTAAAGGCTACTTTTATCCTGGTTTCCGTGGGAGACGGAATAAAAGACAAAACGAAAACTTGCCTATCATTTATGCTTTTTTGTACGCTATCAAGTTTTTTTTTAATTTACAAGTGTTGTATTTAAAAAAATACACAAATAACGACTTTTTGTATAACAGATATGCGATGGGGCTGTCACAGCTTAACTATAACATCAAATTGTTATCTTTAGTACATTTCTTTAAAATCTTCAGAAATGGGTACTTACATAAAATGTTAAGTGTCAAAGGTTCACTCAAGCCGCTACCTTCGGAGTTCCAAGCCCTACATCTGTATCTGGCAGAGTGATGTCTTCTCAAACCCTTCAGCACGAGGGTATCGCCTTCCACTGAAATGCCTCCTATGGGATCATCGCGTACTAAGTGGTCCTGTGGAAAATATTTTAGAAACAAAATATTACCATCCAAAAAAGTCTCTGAAACCAGTTTCTATACTTCTTATCGTCGGTGCTTGGTGGAATTCCATTCTTGATACAGTTTATTTAAAAACACTTGTACTTTCCACAGTTTTTTTTATTTTTATGGTTTAGCCAACCGGTTTCGCTATACAAGCATCATCAGGGCTATATAACAACTCTGCTGATGATGCTTGTATAGCGAAACCGGTTGGCTAAACCATAAAAATAAAAAATATTGTGGAAAGTACAAGTGTTTTTAAATAAATTGTATCTGAAACCAGTGTTTGAAAATAGTTATGAATGTGGAAGCTAAGCCAGGTCTGACACTTAGCACTCCAGGTACATTGAATAAAAATATGTATTATTGATTATGTTGCGCACTCACTAAATTAATTTTAAGTTATCGCTATCTTCTTTCCATGAGAGCAATAGAAAGAGACAAAACACTTTTAGTGCTGTCAATTTAGTCCTTAAACGTCATTCATACAATAAAAAGTTGATTAAAAACATCACAGTTAGATAAGTTTTTTTTTATTATATTGGAAGGCAAACAAGCAGACGGAGTAATTCCTGATGTTAAGGAATTCCCGCCGCCTAAAGACACCAAAGGTGGTAATGGTGCGTTGCCAACCTGAGGCCGGGATGTTAGGCCTCGAGCAAGAGTAAGTTTACCGGCTACCTTACTCTCCAAACCGGAACACGTCATCACGTTATAGCGGCAGGAATAGGTAAGGCGGTGGTCCGGACTAATCTGACATGTCTAAAGTGTTCCATCTCGTTTGGTATTCTCTCATTTGAAAAAGACAGCAGGCATCTAAAATAAATTTAGTTTGTGGACAGCAGAATCACCATCAAAATCATGTACTCGTAACATAAAAATATGAATATAAGTAATCTCTTCATTGTCGGCTTGTGGTGGCGTTCCATTGAATATACTATATAATAAATTTTGGGAAGAAAATAAGAAGATTGATGTTTTATGGTAATTATTGCCGTTGCAAAAATTATGCTGGGATGAAAGAAAGTAGGGAATACCCTCACCTTTACGTAATAAAAAAAAACCCGTGATTTCAAAATAGCTGTTTTCACAAATGCTTACGACTATTTACTCATAGCATGTATCACGAAATAGAATACTATAAGTATATGGCATAGCCTCTGTGGTCTAGTTGGTGATTCGGAGTTACACTTGAACTTAGAGGTCCCGGATTCAAATTCCGAGTCGTACGACGATAAGAAAATATGTACTTTCAAATTTACTAACAATTTTCAAACTTTTTTGCACGATATATAAGAAATATTCAGTCTTTTGTTTTTAGGTGTATTCTCTAAAACGGTTGAACTGAATTAATCAGACGTTTACTGAAAGATAAAATACATTTCAGAGTAATACAGTCTTTCTCTTCATTCCGTAAATAGAGGAAAATTCGAGTCCAAGTTGAGAGTACTTTTCGTGCATATCATTATAATACGCTATACTTATGACATACATGTACTCATAAGTCATAGTGTATTTTTATATCACGCAATTATTATATTTTAGTAAGCGTATTATACTTATAATAAACATGTACTCATAAGTCATAGTGTATTTTTATATCACGCAATTATTATATTTTAGTAAGCGTATTATACTTATAACAAACATGTACTCATAAGTCATAGTGTATTTTTATATAACGTAATTATTATATTATAAGTTTAACTTTGTTTTTATATTGTAAGTGTATATTCAGCCGTTCTCCAAAACCGTCGATTTGGCACTCAATACCAAGTTTACAACTTCTTTTCAAGTAATAGCGTAAGCAACTCTGCATAGACACTATCTTAATAAACACTAACGATGATTTTTATAAAATACTTATATTTATCCAAAGCGTAAGGACCACATTGCCTGCTAGTGTTCTTCTTTTCTTCTTTTTTTTCTTTAGGTTTTTGCCTTCACGTAAGTATTTTGCCATTAGTCAAGTAGAAATTTGCATTAAATTTTATATCAATTTTAATCAATTATAATTAGTCATCAGTCATAAATCGTCAGTAAGTCATGTCAGGCTCTTGGGTAAAGCGGTGGCCTCATTACTCAAGCTAATGTAATGAGTTTTGGCGGCAACGAGGAAATATACGATACGCTAATTTCTTCATGATTATTTCATTTGTGCACTTTCACTGAACAAAATTGTACAAAATGCCACCAAAATTGACTAATTTCACTCAATATTAACACGAAATTCAATAATTATGAAAAAACTTCGACCATCTTTTTTCTCGATGGCGCCAAAATCTCGAGCTGTCACTTGTCCAGGCCGCCTGCTAGTGTTGTAAACTAGCAATTTAAATAACTGGTTGCTACTTTTTTAATGGGTTATAATAGTGAACAGGCAAACGCCTTTCCTGATTCCTGATTTATACTAGCTAACCCGGTAGACGTTGTTCTGCTATATTTTTAATGTGATTTTAGTAAAAATATATTGGGGTGAGTCACTTTCATGAGTTAGGGGTATAAAAAATAGATGTTGGCCGATTCTCAGATTCAATACGCTCACAAAATTTCATGAGAATCAGTCAAACTGTTTTGGAGAATTTCATATATAAGACTAGCTGATCCGGCAAACGTTGTTTTGCCATATAACTAATTAAATGACGATTGATTAGTTATCGACCCGGGATAAAAAATAATTAAATTACTAAAATAACTATTAAAAAATAGGGGTTTGTGATAAAAGGGTGAAAATTTAGGGTTGTATGTACTTTTGTATGCTGTATCATAAAAAAAAAAACAAAAAATTTTGTCTGAAAATTACAAAACAAAAATTTAGGGTGGACCACCCTTAACATTTAGGGGGGTGAAAAATAGATGTTGGCAGATTTTCAGACCTACTCAATATGCTCACAAAATTTCGTGAGAATCGGTCAAGCCGTTTCGGAGGAGTTCAAGTTCGAACCCCGTTACACGAGAATTTTATATATTAAATGTTACAGGTAACCGAGATATCACACCTTCTTTCAGCAATCCCACCCTCTGCACAAGAACATGTTAGTACCAAATAATCTGAATTGTTATATATTTTTTTTATGATATAGGAAGGCTAACAAGCAGACGGATTTCCTGATGGTAAGAAATTCACGCCGCCTAGAGACACCAAAGGTGGTAATGGTGCGTTGCCAACCTGAGGCCGGGATGTTAGGCCTCGAGCAAAAGTAAGTTTACCGGCTACCATACACTCCAAACCGGAACACGTCATGACGTTATGGCGGCAGGAATAGGTAAGGCGGTGGTACTAATCCGGGTGAGTCGCTGCGAAACTCTACCACCTAGTCAGATGTCACGGTGATAGTGACGGTGAGCATATGCTCGCCTTTTACGAGGTGTCTGACAGGACGATAGATGGTCTATTCTGCAAAGGAGCCCGGACCAACACGGGGAAATATGGATGCAGAAATTATCACGCCAAGTCCCATTGCAAAGTATTGAGTGCTGAGTGGACGAAGTTCGCCGGGACGGCTAGTCGAGCATTAAGTCTAGCCGTCTTTACTATTCAAACAAATATTATAAATACAAAATCTGTCTGTCTGTTACGTTTTCAATGCTAAATCGCTGAACCAACTTTGATTAAATCCATTTTGCCATCATATAAAATCCAAGTTTAAACAAGTATTTTTAAAATAAAAAATATTTAAAAACTAAAATAAAATTAAAAAAGGTGGGACAAAATTCGTGGGTACAACAACTAGACTTGCCCGGATTGGTACCACCGCCTTACCTATTCCTGCCGCCCTAACGCCATGACGTGTTCCGGTTCGGAGGGTAGGGTAGCCGGTAAACATACTTTTGCTCGAGGCCTAACATCCTGACCTCAGGTTGGCAACGCACCATTAACATCTTTGGTGTCTCTAGGCGGTGTGAATTTCTTACCATCAGGAAATCCGTCTGTTTGTTTGCCTTTCTTTAACATAAAAAATGCATTGTTCATAAAATACTTCACAAAGTAAATTCAGAATGAGAGTAAATAATGTTATGAAGTTATTCTGGGTAATAACAAATTGAATTTTCATAAAGTAATTATTAAACACTCATTAACTCACTAACCGTCACGCCACCCATGGATTATGAGCTTCGATCCGCTTAACTTTCAATTTGCGTGAAGTTTTTTTATTCACTACCAGTGAGTTTTTAGAGATCAATCGTCAAGGTAAGAAGTTTACTCAGGTTTTTTAGCTTATGACGCACGTTAGTCAAATTTTAAAGTATCTTTACGCTCATATCTCTAAAAAGGTAGGCAGAGGCACAACTAGGGTACGCTAGTTGTACGTTTCCAAAGCTAGCCAGACAGGAGAAGAACATGAATAACATTCATTAGTAGAACTCAAAACTACTAGTGAAATGTTGATAAAATTTAATGTGGGATCACAGTATCGTTTTCTTTCTTTTGAAAGAAAAAATATTAAATTGCGATGTGGTATCTAATGAAATTATTAAAGTTGGTTTTTTTGTAGGTTTATTACTTTTTACTTTTTATTATTATTTACTTACTGCGTTTTATTCCACAGTGTGGTTCAGTTAATCGTAGGTAGTAAAATGATAAAGTGTTAGAACTTGCTTATTAAGCAATTCAATGCTTTCTCTATTTTAAGACTATCGAAGGATTAATTAATTTTAATACTCAAAAATCATTTCAAGATGACAAATCTTACATTCTGACAGTTTTGAATTCATTCATTGATTCCAATTCTCCTACTAGGGAGCAAAAAACCAACATTTTCAGAACTTTCATAGTTGCCTCTGTGGTCTAGCGGTTCGGCGTCGGACTTGACTTCTTTAGGTCACAGGTTCAATCCGGGAGTCGGGCAACAAAAAACATTAGAAAATTTATATTTTCAATTTGCTAATAAAAATAACGTTACGTATTTTTATTTTAGCACTTGCCCTGTGCTTGGGATAAACCAATTGAGCTACTGAGGATACAAGTCCCGTGGCGAAATTTTTAATTCCTTTCTAACCCATTAACGTGGGTAGTTATGTCCTATAGATACACAATTCTGAGTACCCACCAAATGAGTTCATCATTACAGATGAAATTCACATTTTAGAATGGCCATAACTTTCGTTTCTCGCAACGTATTTTTATTTTAGCACTTGCCCTGTGCTTGGGATAAATTTCTATAATTGAATCCGTAGCTCAATTGGTTAGAGCATTCGTCGGCTTGAGACGAAAGGTTACAGGTTGAAATCCTGTCTGGGGCGAAATTTTTTCTTTCTTTAAAATTTATAAAATAACGTTGCCTGGGATTAAATATGTGCCTAGTTGGCGATAGGCTTGCCACTTGACTAAGTGTCTTCGACTAGTTGTGGGTGCCCTGGCTATGTCTCTGCCTTTCGGGGATATAGGCATGAAGATACTACTATTACTATAGTTGACTTTTCGAATTCTCTTTTCATTTCCGCTCGAAAATTGGTATGTCGATAAATTCTAAGGATTCTAAAAATAATATACATTTTAAATACAAAGACAGAAGTATAGTTTCGCTTTGTAACTGCGTGAAGTTACGATGAGAGTGTAAGTGTCCACTCGAGAGAATGGTGTCGTTAGTCATGAAGGGTTGTACGGGGACAAGAGGCTCCGCAGCGTTAGAGGCAGCGGCACGTTTATACTTCACAATGTGCAAGTGAAATTCTTACGAATTCTCTCCTTACAAAAGTATCATTACAAGAGAACGAGCATTTATGTAAACTGACGAATGTAAATGTATGCATACTTTAATTATAGTACCGCAGTAATGAAATATTTTTTCTTCATTTGCGCGAAAGCAACATACAATTATTTTATTTTCCGGTTTGAATAAAAAATACGTAGTAGCATATTATTCTTTATAATAGTTATATTAAATAAGCTTAAAGGCAATGGCTAAGTATCTATACAATTGAGTCGATTACTGAAGTCTGACTTCTAAGAGCGATTTTTTTATATCCAAATAATTTGCAACATAAACACAAACGACATAAATAAACTTTTAGGACCGCGAAAAGTTACAGTGAGTCCATCCTCTTGTAAGAAGGGTGTCGTTAGTTATAATGACCTGTAGGAAGAAAAGAGGCACCCCAACGTTAGAGGCCGCAGCACGTTTATACTTTACGAGTACAACTTGCAAATGAATCTCTTACGAATGCTCCTCTTACAAATATGTCATGGCATAAAAAAGCATAATTTTCATGTAATTTGGTGTATAAAATATGTTTATGATGTGCGAAATATTGTTACTCTCTTCCAATTCCAACGTATTCAAAATACACTTTTCTATCTTAGCTCTTTGTGAAATTTTCGAACTGTTAATGTACTGTTACATTATTAGATGTTGCTAACTAAATTTTACAATATTAGCTAAATGGCTTCACTTATTCTGCGCTTTCAAATGTAGTATTTTGTAATTAAAAACTAATTTAAAAACATGCAAAATATAACAAATGAATATAACATACCTCTTACTTTAAACCTTGATTATTTACTCGTCGTCAACCTATATGACACCCATTTTGTGTATTAACAATTACTATATCTAACAGTTACGGTGTGAGTGTAAATTTAATGTTCACTCAAGAGAATGGAGTTAGTATTCGAAAAGAGGTGCGTGGGCAAGAGGCTCCGAGGCGTTAGAGGCAGCGGAACATTCATTCTTTACAATGTACAAATTCTTCTCTTATAAATTTCTTGTAAGAACAACTAATTAAAATAATAAAAACAACTAAAATAATTAAAAAAAAACATAATTTGACCCATGACTTGAACCCATGGCTAACATCGAACCACTAGATTATAAAGGCGATCAGTACATACATAACATGTCATATGTATTACCAATACACAAAACACATAGTAATAGTAAATAGATACTAGAAGTATGCACTGCTAGCCAAAAATGTGTGAGAATAAGGGATTGTATATAATTCCTAGGCCAATTTTAACATTATAGACCTATTAATGTAAAAAATTACAATTGCATGTAGCAATTGATTACTTAATGTAATTATTAGGACTAGTGGTCGCCCATTGGTCGAAAATTAACCATAATAAATTTTAATATCTTGTTAATAAGAACGCCATCTTCATTTCTCAAGACCAACTACTTTGTTCCGAAACTTTTTAGTGCGCCATCTGTGATCTTTTATCGTGATCATCAATATATTTGTTTGTGTGTGTTAAATGCATGGTAGTGTAGGTAATGTTTTATTTATAGATTAAATGTACTTTATAAGCATTGTTATTAAAAATATTAGCGTTCTGCACTTCTCCTACACATAAACTATAAGTGTGCCAAATTTTATGCTCTTGCGTCCGTGCAATTTTCGTAAAAAGGGGTCCAAAGTTAAGGCATTACGTATTAATATATAGATATTAATTTCCTTGGTAACAGCTTTTTAAAGAAATAGAAAATATCACTGGACACAGGATTTGTACCTATTGTAAGGTAGGGTAGCTATCCTATCTACTTTATTTAAACGTGACAAAATCATTATGGTAGCAGAAATATGTAATAGGTTTCCACACGGATTAAAACTTTGGTTTTGCAACTATAACATAAATTTAGTCCAAATTTTGATTACTTTCAAACAAAGTTTCCATTAAGGTCACCTTTGTGTAAGACGTGACTGGGGCGTGATTACTATCGTCTGGATGATGCTTGAGGCAGTGGATCCCTATTCGTACTATATACTCGACGGCTTCAACTGTTTTGTTGGTAATGACCATTTGACCTATCCTTGACTATAAGTTGCCAGGTATAGGAAGCAGATGGTCTATTCTTCTCAGCGAACCCAGACATATATAGAAACAATTTGTACACTAAAAGTGTTGAGTTTTATCATAGTTAAACTATATTATCCTTGACATCTGTGTTATAAGTAGGTAGATTATTTGGTAGGAAGAAATCCACTTGTAATTTTAATCTCCCTAAGGAAGTACATTTTCGGAAACTAATTTTTATCTCCCCAATGTAGAAAATTTACCGGCAACCTCAACTGAAATAAAATGGCAAGCACTGACATAATAGCATCTAAAAAAATGGTGGCTGTAAATATGTTTAAGAAGGAAAACGCAGGTTTCTTAGATTGATTTTCACCTTATTGTTTAAATAGGACTAGCCAACACTTGCAAACCGGAACACTACAATCACGTGTGTAAACGTGAATAGCTCTACTATGACCCGCAACTATAAGTAGGAATATTACCTGGAGACATTTTAAATTTTTTTTAACGGCAGAGGTTTTGAATATATGCAAGACCCCTGCCGTTAATTTTATTGTTCATAATAGTTATATCCTGCGCTTAGGTTAAGTAAGATTAATATAGCAATATAATATGTAATAGTAATATATAATATTGTTTATACCTCTGTCCCCTTATAAAAGGTGAAATTATAAGCTGGTGGGCAAGCATTTGCTGAACACAGAAGCTCTGCATCTTCATCCTCTTGTAATAGTCGAGGTTCTTTTGGTTGCACTAGCGATATTTGTGCTATTGGTGGGTCTGGAAAGAAAGCAATGAATTAATTTTACTCGTTTTATCCTATTTGAGTGTTGCGGTATAATTGTATGAAATGCATTTTAATTTATTGATCTATATTTGGCCACCACGTTGGTTGAGGGGTTAACGTACACGCCTAACTAAAATGAATAACCGCGAGACTCGGGTTCGATTTCCGACGGGGCCGGCGTTTATGTGACGATTATCTAAATATCTGGACTTTTGCATCTATAAATAAATAAATAAATAAATATTCCTGGACAAGTTACACCAATTGAATCTAACCCCAAAGTAAGCAAATTATATGCTTGTGTTATGGGTGTTAGTCAACGATTCTTATACATATAAATACTTAAATAGATACCAGAATAAATTTAATAAACACCCACACCCGGAAATGCAGACATCTAAATGTTCATCACACAAATGCCTGCCCCCGTCGGGAATCGAACCCGAGCCTCGCGGATGATCGGTGTAGTTAGGCGTGTACGCTAGCCACTCGACCAGCGAGGTGGTCTATGTATGTTTATTAAGTTTTTTCGAATATCTATTTAAGTATTTCTTGTATTACTATCGTAGACTAACCATTATACAAGTACTGCTTACTTTGGTTACAAAATCCCCCCGTGTTGGTCCGGGCTCCTTTGCAGAATAGACCATCTGCCTTCCTTGCCAGGCAGCTCGTAAAAGGCGAGCATAGACTCACCGTTACTAACACCGTGACATCTGACTAGGTGGTAGAGTTTAGCAGCGACTCGCCCGGATTGGTACCACCGCCTTACCTATTCCTGCCGCCATAACGTCATGACGTGTTCCGGTTCGGAGGGTAAGGTAGCCGGTAAACTTACTTTTGCTCGAGGTCTAACATCCCGGCCTCAGGTTGGCAACGCACCATTACCACCTTTGGTGTCTCTAAGCGGCGTGAATTTCTTAACATCAGGAAATCCGTCTGCTTGTTTGCCTTCCAATATCATAAAAAAAAATCTCCACTTAACAATACCTTGGTTAAAATGACTTGGTATAAGAATAGTTTTACACTACGTAAGTCAAATGACAAACGGCAGGCCACCAACATCTATTCAGTAAAACGCTTCTTCATTTGTTTCTGATTGAGAATTTTTCCGAGAAAATAGCGGGAATAATAACGAAATAATAAATGTAATTGAGGGATTATGATTTTAAAGTGCTCACATTTCAGAAACTGACATCGGAATGATATCTTATAAAATAGTTGCTTAGTTCCAATTTTGACTACTGAACAGATAAGTTTGGTGGCACTATACTATATTAATGAAAACCATAATTAAAAGCTCAGTGCTCAGTGGTACCTTACCACTGAGCAAAAAGCACGAATACTCAACCAGTGCATCCTACCAGTTCTTACATACGGGGCAGAAACTTGGGTGACCTCCAAAGAAATCCTTCAAAAATTAATAGTCACCCAAAGGGCGATGGAACGTAAGCTGGTAAGAATAACTCTTAGCGACAGGAAGACAAATAAGTGGCTAAGGAAGCAAAGCAAAGTTGCCGACATAATAAAAAGAGTAACCAAGCTGAAGTGGCAATGGGCAGGCCATATAGCCCGGAAGCCAGACTCGTGGTGCAGAACCCTATTGGAGCGGAGACCGTGGGGATACAAAAGACCTGTAGGAAGACCTTAGATGCGATGGCCAGATGACATCAAAAGAAAAGTGGGCAAAAAATGGCTTCAGACAGCCCAAGATAGGAAGAAATGGAGAAAGTTGAAGGAGGCCTACACCAAGGCGGTTGAAGAAGGCTTGAGATGATGATGACGATGATAATTAAAAGCAAAAAAAATTCTTCTTCATCATGTTCTTCATTATGTACCACGTGGATGTTAGTTAATTTTTCTGTCAAAAGATACTAAAAGATTCCAAAATGGTCCCATATATATTTTATTAGCATTTTACTAGTAGTTATTTAATCATTTTATATATAAAATTCTCGTGTAACAAACGGCTTGACCGATTATCGTCAAATTTCGCGAGCATATTGAGTAGGCCTGAACATTGGCTAACATCTATTTTTCATTCCCCTTAGTGATAAGGGTGACTCACCCCAAATTTTTTAACGAAAATTACAAAAAAGCAAAACAACGTCTGCCGGGTCAGTTAGTGCTAATGTATAAATTTATAACTCCAAAGCCACTAATATCAGATTATTTTGGAATCTTGACCTGTATTTTTAGACAAGTT
>NJDC01027459.1:0-20218 GCA_002245475.1 Calephelis virginiensis | reverse complement strand
TACACCGGTGAGGAGTTCTCTTGACTGTCCTTCGTCTTCATCGTCAGACCCCTAATAACAGTCACAACGCATGTAGGTGTAAAATTCTCATAAATACAAATTTATCAAACCAAAACACAAGGTAACTGCTGTAAACCGGTGAGAAGTTCCCTTGACTGTCCTTCGTCTTCATCGTCAGACCCCTAATGACAGTCACAACCCATGTAGGTGTAAAATTCTCATCAATACAAATTTATCAAACCAAAACACAAGGTAACTGCTGTAAACCGGCGAGGAGTTCCCTTGACTGTCCTTCGTCTTCATCATCAGATCGACTCCAGACCTTCTTAAATTTGTAGGGCTTTAAAATATTTAGTCAAAACATAAACAAACGCCCTAGTCGCCCCTACAATTTTTGAAGTTTCCCCTCAATTTCTCCAGGATGTCATCATCAGATCCTGGTTTCCTTATCATGGTACCACACTCGAAGCATCTCCTTTCCAACAAAAAAAAAAATCAAAATCGGTTCATAAACGACGAAGTTATTCGCGAACACACATAAAAAAGTATATACGGTCGAATTTAGAACCTCCTCCTTTTTTGAAAGTCGGTTAAAAGGGCTTTAATTTGCTAATAATTTTGATCCTGATTTTTTTTAATTTTGTTTTGTATTTCAGTTAATTATGAAGAATATCCAGCCCCAATTTCGTGCACGAATTTAAAAATGCCATACTTAAACCCTTAAAGATAGGCAGAGAGTATCAAATACAAATGTCACGATCCTTGCTAGCTTGCTTTTGCAGATAAAAACGACCTGTGTTTATCTGTTTGTGGCATCATAACTTCTGGATGGATGGACCAATTTCGATAGGGATTTTTGGTTTAAAAACTAACGTGATCAATATGTTTCTTAGGTATCTACATGTTGGATGTTTATGAATCTATTATTACCCAATACTTTTTACATACCTACATAAAATGGTACGGGTTGATTAAAATTATACAATTACTTCATTTGCTAAAAGTGTTGGTACTAGTGCTTGACAATTAAATGTTGCACAGATAAATTAACATAGAAAATTGTTACATGACATTATTAAGATGCACCTATATTTTAACACCACTGTGTCTACTAGATTTTGTGGATTCATTTACTATCAGAGTCTTAAATGCAAAACTAACATTACTGGCTCTTTGTTTATATATTATTACGCTTTCATGGCTAAACTGTTAGACCGATTTTGATTAAATTTTTGTCAAACATATTGGTAAATAACGAAAAACATTTTTGTTAAATATCATCAAACAATATGTTAAACAATTGACTTCAAACATATTTCAAAAATTAACCACCAGAGAGTATTAATCGTAGATGACATTTTTTATAAAAATGTATTCTACGCTGAGAAAGTTGCAGGTAACCAATTACTTAATTATAAAAAGTTTTTGCTCCGAATTAAAACCTATCGAAGTTCTTCTTGAGTGGGTTTCTTTCCTTTTCTTTTTAATATCAAAGCTTTATTGTCGTTGTTTTAGTATTGAAGTAAATTACGTGTGATATTTCCTTAAAAAATCAGTAACGACAACGACGATTACGGGAAAAATACATTTTATAACACACATTCAAGTGTAGTAAAAAGTCGGTCTTAAAAATACATACGCTTTTAGACAGCATCATAAAGTAGATAAACACAACCTCTCCAAGAAATAATGTCATGAAAACATACAAAATTTTATAAAAATATATGAAATATGTAGTAATAAAGTAATGATAAAGCATTGCGAAGGATTTTGGTGTCATAATACTGTTATATGTATGTATATTATACCAGTATGTTTTATTTACTGCTAGTAGATCTAATTACTAATAGTGAGATCCAAAATTACTTCAACCTGCTGACAAGAGAATTAAACATATTTTATAATAAACTTCGATTATTCTTCTAATAATCGAAGTTTATTATATCGCCTTTGTAAAGTAGTACTCCAGGGTCGGACTTGACTACAAGGGGGCACTACAAGGAAAGTTTATATGAATAGTAATACAAAAGTTTGTCCGCCCGTGCGAAGCAAGGACGGACTGTTAGTTTGATTCCGAAATAACATTTTATTAGTAAAATTGCAAATTAAAAAGTTGTTAAATTTGTATTTTTAATATCTTCCAAAAATGAGTTATGCCATGTTTATTGTTATATGTATGTTTCTAAAAAACATTTCGTGTTTCGTAATGTGGAACCAATTTCGATTAAATATTCACAAATTGAAGAATAAAAGTTTTCTTTCTTTTTCACAAATTGAGGTCCTACTTAAAATCCATCCAAGTCGTTTTTAAATAAAGTTGTCTCGTATCAGAGAGAATCATAAATTAATTGCCACTTAAAAGAGGTCGCGAAAATAAGATTTGTTTATTTTAGAGTCTGTAAATAGCAGGGATACGTGAATCCACAGTTCCGCACTCCTAGAAATTATATGCGTTTTGGGTTGCTTTTCACCAGTCGCCTTTTGGTTGTCGAGCGACACATTGGTCGTCTTGTACATATTTATCGTGTTTTTCTTAATAACAAACATGTCTGCTTGATTACCGTTCAATTCTTCAATATATTTCGGAAACCATAAGTATATTAGAAGTACAGAATCCAAGTTGTTAACCTTTTATATCGCCAAGTCGCTAGTTTTATTAGAGTAGCTTTTTAATTTTGCTTGTATCGAAGGGGCCATTAGATATTAAATAATTCAAATATGATGAACTTATCATAAGTAGAATATCTCATAAGTAATACTATTTTAACTGACCGAGGCAAATTATGAAGTGGCCGTACTAGTAGGTAGGTAGCCTACTGAAGTTTCATGGTTTAGCACAGAGTACTAATATGTAGGTACTTATAGTACTAATGAAGTGTACTAGTACATTTTACGGATTGTACGATTATAGGGCGAATCCATAAATATTCGATTACGCACAAGACTAATGTATTATACTACATAAATGATAATACTTTCATACTGATAAAGCAATTCGTGCAAAATTATTTCCTAATCATTCCAAAATGTCAAAAATGCACAACGTTAATATTCAAGTTTTCACTTCTGCCGGCACTCTCGGAGTGCAACTCGTCTTTTTTTTATCCTGTTTCCATAGTCTTCCGTCGAAGCGCCAGAACGTTGCCCAGCTAAAATATTTTTTTCAAATATCTAATATTCCTATGTGAGGGATATATTTATTATAGTAAAATGATTAGTTGACACGATGAAACTCTAAGTCTTGAGGATTTCCTTTATCTTGTTAATTCGTCTTCTAGATTTTGTGGAGATAAAATACACAAATATAAAAATTTATTTATCTTTAGGCTTTACACTGGAGTGTGTAGCATGTTTTCATAAGAGTGATATGTCGCAGCCCTAACAAGTGCGTGCTTCGAGCACCTGCGTGACCTAGGGCAGACCCTCAGAAGACCACACGGGAAAAAACAATCTAAATATAATTGCTTTTTCCTGGAAACCCAAACTGTTCATTATGTTTTAAAAAGTTTTCGAAATATTAAAGCGTATTGTTTAACCTTTTTATAGAGTTTTCCCAAACTTTCGAACTTTTCTTTTATTCAAAAGTAACCAAACGGCACATTTAACCTTCTTGAATTATTAACTATTTAAGGCAATTACGTTAGGATAGCATTTTATTTGAATGTTTATTCATCTACGTAAATTCTTAACGGTGTATATAAATCGTTCTAATTATTTAAATAAAAACGGATGAATCCTCATTTCGCGTGGTCAAAATATCACGGATGAACGAGTGGTAAAAATTGGTTAATTATTTTTTTCAGATGTAAAATAAGCCTTTATTTTGCTAATTCCGCATATGCAGTGCAAATGTTGTGGCAAATAATCCTCCAAATGTCACAGAATATGACAAGCCTAACTAACGTTCCCACCGCCCACCTCTGCGACCAGATCACGAACAGAGTCCGAAATCGGGAAACAAAACTACCCGTCTCGTCCTTCGCAAACCCTGTTGAAGAACTCACCCCAGAGAACTCCAAATCGCACTCGACGTACGTTTCGCGTCGACACCGAGTCATCCTCAGGAAATCGACCGTACCGTACTCGAGTATCGTCGTTTGTTTCTTATTTTTTGTTGTGTTGGTTATTGTCAGTAGAAGGTTCATATGATAAAGAAAACCGGAAATGTTGCCTGGAAAACAATTCTTTGATCTAAACAAACTGTTGCATAGTAGATGCTAATATATCAAGCGATACGGAGTTCGCTGAGTTGGCTAGCAAATCAATAAAAATAGTCACTACCGTTATTTACTACAGACTCGTAGTGCTCTTTCGGGAAGGAAGAGTTGATGAAAAAATAGCAGTTGCTCTTTTCAAAGGTAATACTTAAATACTTGTATCTCTTAAGATCTTTAGTTTTTACACTGCCTACCTACTTCTTTTTGCTATTGTCTTTTTCTCTATCTTAGGTTAGCTGTAAGATATCTCTTGTTAGATATGCTCACCCATTGTACCATGTTTATTGTTTGTGTTTTCGCGTCCTTAATGTCTATTTTGTGTACAACAAAGTGGTAAATATATAATTATACCTTTCCTGTAATTACATACTATTCTAATTACTGTTAATATTTGAAATTGTCTTGTTCAAGACTGAAGGTTTTTCGGTAAATTTTACTAGGATCTCTGAAATTGAAACTGAAATTAAATATTAGGTATTTAAACATCATTTTCATAATTATCTCATTTTTCGATTTGCGGCAGGGTACGGCCCCGACACTGACAACGGTCCTTACAATAGCTCGGCACTGTGCCAGGGGTCTGTTTTACCAGTGAACGGTACCAGTGCTGGAAAAAGTTTAACTTTCCTCATGCGAGTTCAGGCGCGCCATACACCTGGAGAAATGCTAGCTGGCGTAGAGCGTAAATGTCTTCCGATGTCTAATGTCATGCAATATTGCTTCCCCAACAGTCGAGCCTAACGGTGGTGCCATTACGGTTAGTAGAGAAACGTGTATAGAAGAGTCACACGTCAGTGTTCAATGACATCATATATATATATATATATATACATCAATACAAATCTACATTAACAAAAGGCCCTCTACAATATAAGAAAAAATAAAATCTCCCTGGCCTTTGCAACCATTAGTTATACCTATAAATTGACCCCGGGTCAACCATTTTGTGCAATTGCTGTTGATAGAAAAATTATGTATTTTTAGATATGGTTGGTAATTAACAACTGAAGTCAAGAAAATGTTACAAACAACAGTGAAATTTTAAAATCCAGTGAATATTTCACATTCATAATTTACTATGTTTGCATCATAATATCATCCTTAATGATAAAGGTTTATTCGAAAGTTTAGCCAATAACAAGAAATTTAATGATTTTATGTTAAAGTAAAAAATAAAGGCACATAATTTTAAGCGTACAAACGAATCATTAAGAAATGAATGGAACTCATAAAGATTAACATATATGAAATAAAGTCGGATTTGTTACAACACTATAACTCGAGATCTGCTGGACCAATTTTGATGGTTTTTGATTCGTTAGATTTTTCTTCGCCTCGAATAGCAGAAAACACCTTAAAAACAATAAAAACAAAAAAAATATGAAAGATGGTGATAGTTAAAAGCGATTAGGCTGAAAATTGATGGAGAGGTAACTTAAAACCGGGAGAAGGACATGGGGTACATTTTATCCCTTACAACAGCGAGGAAACTAGAAAAAACGATATTTTAATTTTTCACATACGAACTCAACGGGCGGATCAAAGCTCGCCGGAACAGCTAGTTTACATTAATGAAGTGCAGTAAAGCTGTAAGGGCCAAATCCAAGTATTTCATTAGGTACCTTGTTTATCGTTTTTTTAAGCTTGGCAGAAAATCTCACAGTCTGCATTAACAAATAACACCCCAAATGCATGAGGGGTAAAAAATACCAAACAGAAATGCTAAGCCCTGAAAGTCCGAGCACAAAACCATTAACAATTGAACAATGAACGTACACGCCAATCACCGTTCGCGTGAGCAATCAAATTAAACATTAATAGCCTTTCACACGTCGATCTGGTAAGTGACGTTTGTGTACCACCGTGGTCATTTTTTATGTATACCACCATACATTTATCAGAATTAACGATGGCGATTGAATACGTTATTGTTAGTACATGGCGTTTATTTTTCAGTAGTCGTAGTTCGACCAATTAGTTAATTTTAGTTGTATTAAATGCATTCAAAACCTTTGTTGGTATTCACTTATGGTATCTAAGTAGTAGCTATGCCTGAAATGCCAAAACACGCTCGTAGAGATCTTGAGTTAATGAGATAACATTGACACATATATTTTATTTTATTAAAGCATCAAATCGTGGCCATACAAAGAACAAATGACAACCCACAACAAATCATACAAGCTGAACTAGCCTCAGTGTGGTCAAATTATAAGCTTGTGATACGGGCTTAGTACATGGAAATACAAGATTTTGGAGTAACGTAATAAGTTTCAACATCCAAATGAACTAACATAAACGCACTTTGTTTCTAGTCAAATTTGAACTTCAGCCTCGTAGTTGATCTGACGGACACTGACTGACGCCAGAGTGAACACCTCAATCAGAGAATTAATTCTTAATGCCTCATGAATTTCGTAAAAAGCCAGCTGTAAGAAGAATCCCACAACAAAACTTTCCTCCCAATAACACCATAACGGAGTACGCAAACGGTTGTCATGTCATTGCATTTAAATTATTCATATTTAACTCGCTTAATCAAGTTGAAAAATTTGTTAAACGTATTCATAATTATCAAAATAATAATGATAGAAGTTGCTACATAAACATAAACAAAACGTTAAATTTTGATGATACCTACGAACGTCCGAGAGTCGTTAAAACTTTACCTAATTATACAGTGTACATGCTAGGGTTAAGATGACTTTTACGGCTTTATTCAAAGAATGAATTTTTAAAAACTTTGACGCTAGCAAGTTTTTTTTAATTTTGCTGTCTAATTTTTGTTTTTTGAGGAGAAAACTGGGACTTGTTCGATTGTTTGATTTATTAATTTATTGAAAGTACAAAGTAATATTACTAATGACTACATGTCCCAAAATTACATTATAATGCTTAACTAAAAAATAATAACTGTATTTTTCATTTTAGTTCATTAATTTTTAGTAATTGTATTAGCGACAAAACAATGTTTGCGGTTTTCGAAAATGTATATTAAAAACTCAGAAAGAGCATGAAAGTAGGATAAATGCGGTCGAAATGAGAGCACTACGGAAAATCTATGGTGTAACGCTCGCTGACCGCATTCGCAACAGTGAGATCCGAGAAAGAGTGGGATTGAAAGAAAGTGTTGGTGTTAAAATGCGAAAGGGCATGCTCCGCTGGTTCGGTCATGTGGAAAGAATGACAGATGAAAGATTGACAAAGCAGATATACAATGCGAATGTGGATGGATGTAGGTACCCGGGGAGACCAAGGCTGACATTTCACGATCAGATCAATCGGATATTATCGGAGGGTGGTGTCAAGAGTCTCCGAAACCGGCGTGTTTGTATGAAAAGGGTTTTGAATGTGAAGGAAGCAAGACAGGTTTGTCAGGATCGTGAGGTCTGGCACTCGATATTCTCTGCCTACCCCGTAAGTGACTTGGCGTGAAGATATGTACATACATACATATGTATGTACTTTATTTTGTTCAAATTAAGTTTCGTTGAAAGTTTTTTCGAGATCTACATCTGTTAATTCTTTTAGATTTTTAATTTCTTTCGGCAGTTCGCCGAATAAAATATCAACTAACAAAGTTTTACGGTATTATTTACGTATGTCACGGACATATGGACATGTCAAATCTATATATGGATTTCGTTTTACGCCATTCGGCTGCGCAACCATTAAAAAAGGAGACTGGACAGGAATTATCTGACACTAAAGTAGTCTACTTTATGATTTGGTATAAAAAAAACAATCTAATTAGTATGATACGTGATGATCTCCCTGTGCAGCAGTAGTAAGTAAAACTTTGGGACTCAGTTAATACAGGTTTTAACTTAAGCTCATAATAAATAAAAAAATCATGTTGTCCAGTTTTTATTGTAACCCACGTTTTTTAGTAAATTTGTTTCTTATTAGCAGTGACTTCATAAATATGTCGAAAGAGCAAAAACTTTATTTTTGTTTTTTGTACTGCTTAATAAGACCCAATATCTCTAAAACACACCATCTATATATATAAAAGAAAGTCGGGTTTGTTACAACACTTATAACTCGAGATCGGCTGGACCAATTTTAATGGTTTTTAATTCGTTGGATTCGTCTCCGCCCCGAATACCAGAATACACCTTAAAAACAAAAAAAATATTAAGAAAGATGAATTATCTGTATATATTTTACTTTATACTTTATTATATATATAACAAAGTCGTGATAGTTAAACCGATTATGATGGAGAGGTAGTTTAGAACCGGGAGAAGGACATGGGTTACATTTTATCCCATACAACAGCGAGGAAACTAGGAAAAACGACATTTTAATTTTTTCCATAAAAAGTGAACAGACGGAACGAAGTTCGCCGGAACAGCTAGTATGAATAAAAAATGAAAACATAAAAATCAATTTTTCGGATTAAGAACCTTTTTTCAAGTCGGTTAAAAATAAACAAGAGTTCGCCATTATTTAGGCTTTTACAGTAGCGTATACAAAACAATGAATTATCCAAAGCACATGCAAGTTCTCACAAAAGCCGGTTCCACCATAGCTGTGTTAATGTCACAAGCACACAATGGCACATTTAAAACAACATCAATTTCATTGCTCGTATTATCATACATATAAGGTTTATTTTAGCATATGAAATAAATGTGATAAAATTTAATTATTTATGTCACATAAGATTTTTCATATGACTTTGGATATAACCAGGTTTTTATTGAGTACTTTAACATTCAAAGGCTTGAAATGGCAATTTTTAATTTAAATTTAAATTTGTATCTTTACCTAGCCAATTAAGTCAATATAGTAAGAGAGAAAAAATACATTTGCGGAATATGTCTGTAAATGAGATGTTACAAAAATATTTAAGTATATTAACATATTCTATCATATTTTGGTGTGCAAATATTTTGATATTTATAGTAAACATTATTTAATTATATATGCTTTAACTTTTAAGCCAATTATTTATATTTATAACTAGTTTAATTATTAATTACCAAAAGATTTTAAAAACTTTAATTAATTTTAACCCTGTCTACCGTAAACTACCGTATATTGAAGGTATCGTATATTAAAGGTAAATAGGTAATATATATAATGAATCACATGCTTTTTGTGTGATAGGTCTGAGAGCAAGCACACGGGTAAGAGACAAATGTTACCTATAGACACCATAGATGTTACAGGTGCGTCGTTGTTCTGTGCCTGGGATGTGAAACCTATTGTGCAAGTCTACCAGCTACGTTACCCTCTGGAGCGGAAGATGACAGAGATGTTATGGTGGCAGAAATAGGTAAGCTGGTGGTTTCCTACCCTTACAAGATGCTGCACATAATTGTACCATCAGTGGTCTTTGATTGATTACTTTTCATTTTGATACTGACCTATATTTTACCTAGTGCTCGCTTCTTACGAGCTGCTGCGGAACATAAGAGTAGTTTGTAGTAAAATATCTATGTGAATTAAGTAAGAAACATAAAGAACAACTAGGTCCTCATGATGGGAAGAGATAACCCTCGGTTTTAGACATCATACTTATATCTGGTGCGTTACTATCTTATACTCATCTTATATTCAATTCCATCATGTCCTACTTTAGCGTCCAGCTGTTTACTATGGTCATGATCCATATCATAGTAAACAGCAACATTTTAGTGTTAATATTAATTAACGTTAATAAATTCTACAATGTACCCGTTGCTTTCAACATATTCGTTCGTATTTAAATGAATTCCCGATTGAGGGACTTTTATCTTAATGTACCTTTACGTAAAGTCTCTTCACACAAACCCGCAATGACGTATTACGAAACACCCATCTCTACGTTTTTCATGGTCCTCACAAAGACTAATACAGATAGTTCACTTCATAGTAATCTCTTTAATACTTTACATTTTAGTATTTCTGTATATCGACATCTAAAAAGCGAGCAAATTTCATTCGTTTTGACTTCAGTAAAACATTACTTAAATTCGTAACAGATTTCATTATATACATGCCTTAAATTTAACGATATTTTTCTATTAATCACTACATAGTATAAAACAAAGTCACTTCGTCTGTCCCTATGTCCTTTGTATGCTTAAATCTTTAAAAGATTTTGATGCGATTTTTTTTAGATAAAGTGATTGAAGAGGAAGGTTTATATATGTATATTACATAACCGTGCAAAGTCAGGGTGGGTCACTAGTTATCAATAAAGAAAACTTTAAAGAAGAAAGATATCTGGTTAACTTATTAGTATTGTATAATATTAATAAGCATAACATTAGTTATATTATTAAAAAGCCAATTATTATGAGACATGTGAAATTTAAAGATTACTGGTATACTTATATTTTTTATATTTATATATTAACAATATCAAAATATTTAAAGTAATATTTTTGTAGCGTGGTTGTGTCTTATAACAAAGAAAATGTGTTAAGCCTTAGAGTGTTTTAGTTTATGTTCGTTAATAAGAAACCTAGGGTTTACAATGCATTTTTAATAGATCAGCTGTTAACTATACGACACAAATAAAGATTATTTTATAAAACGATAGAACCGACATGTTTCAGAAATACAACGTACGATAATGAATAATAATGCATACTTCCTATTGCCTTATTTAGTGATAAAGCGATAGCAGCGCTACCTACCCGGGGCCAAATTTTCAAACCAATACTTTCAAGTAACTATCTGTATAATCTTTACTCGTATGGCTTTTTAATACAGAATGCCCATTGATTCATTAGCAGTTGAATAATTGAATAAATCACGGTAATGGAGCAGCCACGTTTTTTAAACAAATGGAAGTAAAAAAGACAGTGATTTTGTTGACTTTTAAGCTGATTGCATTCATTTGGAAATCACCATTTTGTTCAGGTGTTATTATTTTCATTACTTATTGAACTATAATGACAGAAGGGTTAATTTTTTACTTATATAAATGAATGAGATTGAGACTTTCGGTCAATAAAACAGTACATTTGGTGTACAGCTGTGTATTTTTAGTGGATTAGTAAAAACTTTTTATTAATAACTCGTATGATGTTTAAATCTCGGATTATAACATAATTTTATTAAAAGTAATCTCATTCAATAAATGGAAGTTAAATTCTTAAAAAACACGCTTTTTATTGTAAACCGCTGTTTTGAAAATTACCCTGATGTAGTATATATAGAATAGTTTGCTTTTTATTACACCATATCATGTCTGAACAGTCATCAGTCGCGCGAAGTATTTTTTTTATTTTCAAAGTACCTCACAAGATACAACGGGAGCATACTCAAAGTAGTAAAACAGTCAAGACATCAGATAACACTGATATATCGGCATTTTGTTTTTAATTAGACTAAAAATAACTGTACCTCTTCAAAGGATTGTTTATGTTAATAGAATTTAGATTTTAAAATCAATTATAAAAGCAAAAAGCTCATTACGATACTTGGGACTGAAATAAGTAATTAACAAAACAATTTCTAAAAGATCCTTTGCCTCTTTGTGTAAATAAAGAGGAAAATAAACCAGGTTCAGAATTAATATTATCTTAGCATCGGATAAATTAATACCAAAACAACGAACACCCAAACAATATCTGTATAGAGTGTTAGACTCGACTGCTTCATCTTGATACTAGTGCAAGGTTTATATGGACATACCAATGACCTACGTAATGTCACCTATGTTATTGTGAATGAGTTGATATTTTAAACAAATATATTACACTAATCTTCTTACTTATTCCTTCCACTAAAACCCCAATGCTCGTTTTAATCGAATTATTTTTTGGAGGGTATGATGGTAACTGGTGTATTGGTACATAGTTGAGATCTCGGCCATAAAAGGGTGACGCAGTAGAAAAATGTTCTTATGAAAAATAGTAAGTTTAGTCGAAATTTAGAAACCTAACTATTGATTCACTTTAGAATTCAATTTTCATAATTATATATGACAACATTTGTTGGGTCAGCTCGTTTAATTATGAACTCACGTATGTGGGTGTCTATAGCTTCGTAAGCGGAAAAGTTTGAGTTTACTTCCAAATCCTAATTGTAAATATTGTAAAGTCGTACCTGTAGTCAAGTCATCCAGGTATTGGACTTGACTTCACGAGGTCTGTTTCAATTCTCAGGTCGGGTAACAAATGTATTTTTATATATGTTCCCGTTTGGCATTAGGCTTGCTACCTATTACATTGTGGAACTGTATCTTTGGCTAGTCATGGCTACCTTAATGTTGACTCTTTCTGCCTCTTCAGTGGTACGGGCTTCTAATTAATATACAAAAATGGTAAGATTCTCTCGTACCTCAACTGGGTATTGAGTACTTCACAACTTAGTTCGTTATTGCTGAATTCAATTTTAAAAAGCTATCTAGCTCAGCTAAGGAGTTTATTCCTGCTTCTGTAACTTTTTTTCTTTTTATATCTATCTTTATAATTCTAATATAATTTTATAATTCTTGTGTTCGTATGTTTGTCACTGAACTCCTTCTAGACGACTGGACCGATGTCGATGAAACTTTTTGTGTGTGTTCAAAGGAATTCGAGAATGGTTTAGATTCACAATTTGGTCTCCTAGATAACGTTTTTTTAGTTACTCTTTTAATATAACTAGTTGTTGATTTTGGAATGTTTCACATTGGATCTGACAGACTACCCTACTGTCGAAACATTAATGTCAAGCGATACGAAGTTTGCTGGGTCAGCTAGAATATATAAAAGAATCAATGTTACTTTTCATTGTAATTTTATAACTCAAGAACGGGCTCACCTATCAAAACCACATATTTAGGCTTTGTTTGGACTATTTAGTAGATAGTTTATGTAAAGTTTGCATGAAATCGGTCGAGCAGTTCTTCATTTATCACATTTTTTGTAACAAATGAATTCAATGGCGGATCGTTTTGTTATTGGGTATTTTCCTGTCAACTTGAAACTTTTTTCAAATGAATATTGTTTGAGACTTTTTGCAGTTGTTTTTTTTTCTTTTTATTGTTATGTCATTTGTTGGAGCAGTCAACATAAATGAACTCAAGCTGGCTTAATAAGAATAATTGGTCACTTACCTAGCAGGTTCGATCCCTTCTCTCGCGCAGTGGAAGTCTTAACGAGGGAATTAAGGTGTAGGATATGGGAAATATATATAATAGTATGGTTGACTTCCCTGTTACGTTGTCCGTCGATTGTTAAAAAGCCTGTTGTCTTCCCATGGTACACCAAGCACTACACGTTGATTCTTTTGTACTATCGTCCGGATCAAATCAAGTTTGCCCGTCGCAAACGATTAATAAAGTTATATTTCGTTTAACTGTCACAAAGCCACGTCACCGACAGCAAGTCTTCAAAATCACCAGAGCACACATTTATATTATGGGAACCCATTCAGTAACAATTCCAGATAGCCCGTTGCTATTGCACATCACACCGTAAAAACCGAGTAATTAGGTTTAATTCCGATAAACCATTTACAAAGCGGTCACCGATTTTAACATCGAGAAGAGAGAGAATGTATACATAGCGGTGACACGGCGAACAGTTTTCGTTCGACAGATGGCGTTCCGTTTAGGCGGCAAATACAAAATATTATAAACAACGGTCATATACGTACGAAGCACGTACCGGGCCGCTAGTACTTTATGCAATTTTGAACAGATTTTACAGTAATAATACCATATAAAAAAAAACTATCAGGAATGTCCATGTTTGCTAGCCCAGAGGTGTTCCCTTAATTTGTTGACCGTCTCTGAATACTGGGTATAAACGTCAAATATCTGAAAGGACGGCCTATAACCCGTGAAATTAGGTCGTAACAACGGCTGTAATTCTTATTCTCGTTAGGTTTAGTGTAATTTTATGGCGAAATTTATAGGAAATTGAAACATTTTGAGTATTAAGTTATAACGGATGCTGAGTGAAGCTCATTTTGTTAATGAACTGGTATTTTACGGCGCAGTGTAATGTTCATTCATTTTAACATGAACTAGCCAGCGACAGCAGTTTCGTACGTTCTGCCTTAAGCAATTTAGATTTCAATAACACTGATCTTATTACTTATTTAACATTAAGTTCAACAGTAATACCACATTATTCAAATATTATCATAAATATAATATATTCTATATTATATTATACCTATTCTATTTATAGATCGGCAACACCAGGATCACAGATGCATTGCCGTCCTTAAAATAATAAGTTTGTACGCTCTTTTCTTAAAGGCTCCTGAGTCGTATTCAGTTAGAAATACAGCCCTTGTTAACTGGTTCCACAAAGTCATGTTCAGAGCAAGAAATGAAAAAGGACCTGTGTTTTTAAGTTGAAGGGGCTTCTGAAACCATACAATTTTAGTGATTATTTTCAATGTCCTAAATTCGATTCGATTCGTTTTTCTTTTCTTTTGTACGTTTGTTAAGCGATTACGCGGCCAATAGCCAACCGATTTTGATGGTTCTTTTTTACAAAGATAGGTCGTTATTTCAGGGTGATTAAGTTTTATCATAATCTGACAAGTGGTTTTATAATTTATACTTAATAGTGCGTATTTTTTTTGTTAAAAATATTTTTCTTATTAAGTGTATTTCACAAACATTTGCTCTCTTTCAAAAGAATTGTCAAATCGCGATTTGGTACCCAATGAAATAGCTTTTTGCTATTTTAATGCGCTTAATTGATACGATAAAATATAAATATGGTAATACTGTATTTAACAGTTGAAAACACAGGCGTTAATTCTAAATTCCAACGACCCGACCGGTAATTTATTACTGGCAGTAAATAAATCTACATTAAAAAATGGCTTCAACCGAAAAAAAAAGATTAAGTTTGAGATTACGTACCTACAACAATTGGTAACAGCCTTCTTGAATTGGTAATTTGCACTCTAATTTGCAACGAGTAAACAAACTCTGTAGCTCATAATGTTCTATAGGAATATTCATAGCTTTGGTTAGCTTGGGGCTAGAAATACAATGAAGTGTTCCACGGCGAAACAAAAGCTGTATACAAGCTTGAAGAAAGGGATTCAGTTTATTGGTCAGAACTGTTTGAAGCTCGTAAAGCTTTTATGAGCTTTCACATAAACGAAATAATAAGTTCTAGCGTTAACAAAGGTTATGATGTTTTAACAGGGAAATTTAAGTTTCATAATCACAATTGTAGTTTGGGTTAATCCGAGTCTTTTAACGATAGCGGTACCTTATTCCACCTAAGAAAATGATATATACTAAACATAAAATGGCAAAATATGAAATTTCAATTTAGTGACTGGTAGTATCCGGTGGCGATAATAAAAAAGCTTCCAGATGGATATAATTAGGCATCTCGTCACCTTTGACTTTGTTGGTTTGCATCCGCATGAACCGTAGATTTAATTAAAAATTTTATATAGCTTTCGACGTCCTTGGATTAGGCACATGTATACCCATCGGCAGCTATATCTTATCAAAGATTTAATCCGATTTGACGGCGGATGTTTTGAAAAATGTTTTGATAAATTGAAAAAAAAAAAATTTTTTTTTTAATTTTTTGAAAAAAAAATGTTTTGAAAAAAAAAATGTTTTGAAAAGACAAATTTACAGAAATGTTTGCCTATGTATAAATATGCATTTACTATTTGTTTTAAAAATATAGTTTTTTAGTTTCTATCGTTTCTACCGTAAAATATACAGCCGTTTATCCCATTTTAAGCGTCTACGTAAATACATATGTAAATACGTGGTGGTAGCCTCTGTGGTCTAGCAGGTGTTGGACTTGACTTCATAAGGTTGGATTCCCGGTTCGGGCAACAATAAGAAAAAATGTTTTTTTTAAATTTTCTAACAAAAAAAATGTTGCTCGGGATTGGATGTGTGCCCAGTTTGGCTGCAGGCTTGCCACCTATCCCATTGTGGGACTTAGTGTCTTCGGTTAGTCGTTGTGCCTCTGCCTACCTCTTCAGGGATATGGGCGTGAAGATACTAAAATACGTTTAATATGACGATAACTCGGTTGAATATGTTAAGTGTGACGCGTACAGTCAATCATATTATTTTATCTGTGTAGTGTAGTAGAAATATAATCGGAAGATGGAAACAAAATACTCTCTAAAGGTGGGTTTTATTGAAAGGCAAGCTTACAAACATCTAGAAGTAATGAAAAGAACAAATGAATACGAGATACGGCTATGTTTTATTGATGTGTTTAGCATCAGAAGGGAAAAGGGTAACAATGCCGCTTGTTTGACTTTAAAAAATACTTACCTTTTGTAGACACCAAAAACGTTAGCTGTGTGTTGCTAAACATCATGTTTAGGAACACACAGCTAACGTTTGATAGTCTCAAAAACATGTTTAAAACATGTTTTTGAGACTATCATGCTTTTAGTAGAAATACATATTGTAATCCTAATCCTAATCGCCTCTGTGGTCTAGCGGTCGGGGTGTTGGACTTGACTGCATGAGGTCCTGGGTTCGAATCCTGGGTCGGCCAACAAAAAGAAAATTGGATTTTTCCAATTTTCTAATAAAAAAATGTTGGTCGGGATTGGAAATGTGCCCGGTTGGCGATAGGCTTGCCACCTATCACATTGTGGGACTTAGTGTCTTCGGCTAGTCGTGGGTGCCTTGGTTGTACCTCTGCCTACCTCTTCGGGGATATGGGCGTGAAGATACTTTTTTTTACATATTGTAAAGATAAGTACAGTACTACTATGTAAATTATGCACTTCGATTTTTCACTTTTTACACTTTATACTTTTATTTATAAATTTAAGAAAAAGGAATAATTATGTGTAATAACAACTCTTTAAAAATATCTTTAAAATACATTCGGATTTCCGAAGCTTGACGAATATAGCCGAAGCGCATAATTTATAGTACTACAGACGTTATTGCTGGAACAGATGAGGCTTATCGATTCGGGTGGATCATCGCTGAGCTCTTTCCATTAAGTGATAGTATCCTGCAAAGAATTCCCAAGTCCCAATACTCTCTCATCTAATCTTTTTCAGGCACCTTAACATCATTTCTGGTATTTGTCGTGTTTGATTTTAGGCAGGGTAAAAGCGTAAACTTATTTTAGTTTTACTAGAGACTTGGAAAAATAATTTCTTGATGGAAATGTAATTATCATATTTGCTGTTATAGCGATATTAAATATATAGACTGCTGACATCGCAATATGTCGGTATATATGTGATTTTCATGTTTTAATTTTAAACATGTATCTTGTTTCACAACTGTTTTATAATATTGGAAGGAAAACAAAACAAAACAAAACAAAACAGACAGACTTCCTGATGGTAAGAAATTCATACCACCTAGTGACACCAATGGTGGTAATGGTGCATTACCAACCTGAGGCCAGAATGTTAGGCCTCAAGCAAAAAACAGCTAGGTTAACCGGCTACCTTACCCTCCAAACAAGAGGCCTTTTGTGTGTGTTTACTCTCTTGATAATACTTGTTTGTATTTGTAGGTTGGATTATCTATATTATAAAAATGAATTGCTATATGTGTTGGTAAGCGTATAACTTCCGAACGATTGGACCGATTTGTCTAATCCTTTTATTATTATGTTAGTTATTATAAGGAAAAGGTTCTTATGAAGAGAAAACCCGCAAAATTGGAAAAATGATAGGTACTTTATTATTTCCCAAACTTAATGGCTGAAACGAAGTTCGCCGGGACAGCTAGTGCACAATAAAAATTTATTAATTCATTATGTAATTGTTGGTTGGTATCACAATTTCTACATTTATTTTTTTCTCTTTACGTCCTTTGCTAATACCAAATTTCAACTTTTAAAATAATGACGAATAAGAAAATTACAACCATATAAAAAAGTTACTTAGCATTTCTAAAACGTACGATTAATTTCTCGCTCGTTCAATACTTGAAGAAATCACCGTGAGACGGAATAAAGTTTCCAAGTTTCTGGCATCGAGAGCTGGACTTTTGTAAAATTAAATTAAATGTTACAATTTATGGGTGGCCGGCAGTCATAAATTTCAGCTCCTAATTGGCTCCGCCGACTTGCTTCCACCGTAAACACTTTTACGGCTCAATCGGCCGCTTTATTAAAACATGTCCAACCATGACAAGTTTTCTCGAAAACTGTTTGAGACCCGTAAAAATCTCTACATTTGAACAGCGATGATTTTTCTTCTTTCCGAAACTTAATATTTAGAATAATATCGCCTCTGTGGTCTAGCGGTTCAGTTGTTGGACTTGACTGCATAAGGTCCCGGGTTCGAATCACGGGTCGGGCAACAAAACGAAAAATTAGATTTTTCCAATTTTCTAATAAAAAAAAATGTTGCTCGGGATAGGATATGTGCCCAGTTGGCGATAGGCTTGCCACCTATCACATAATGGGACTTAGTATCTTCGGCTAGTCGTGGGTACCCTGGTTGTGCCTCTGCTTACCTCTTCTGGAATATGGGCGTGAAGATACTTTTTTAATATTTAGAACATACGGCTTTTTATGTGAGTGATTTGCGAACAAGTACACAAGTCTTCTGCTGGTAAGATACAGGCAAGATTTATGGACACCACAGATGTTATAGGTGAGCTGCCGTTGTGCGGTCGGAATTTTAGACCAATTGTGCAGTCTACTGGCCATCTTGCTAGCTGAACCGTAAAATGACACTGTCATAATGGCAAATAAATAAATAAAAATAAATAAAAATAAAAATTAGCAGTGAATCCGGGCAAGTTGCTGATGAGCGCTTTACATATGGATTTTATAAACAAAGGAAATATTCATCTATACTTACAACATAACATCTTCTGACTGACTGATTTATAAACGCTGAGCAAAAGATGAGTAGGGTCGTTTTACTGAGAATACTAAGGACGGAATTTGGAAGTTCTACCCCTAAAGGAGTAAAATAGGGGTTGAAAGTTTGTATGCAAAACCGTTATTTTTAAGTTAGAAACATGAAACTCTATTTTTGGGCTATAATTAAAAATGAGTAGATATGTAGTTAAGCGTTTTTGGAAATTGTACCCCTAAGAGGGTGAATCAGGGGTTGAAAGGTTGTATAAAAAGTCCTTATTAATGGGTTCTAATCAATACATATATTAACATAGCAAAACCGCAAGTAAAAGTTAGTGTTCTATAAAATGTGTTACTGGGTTAGATAAGTGGTTACCGTTCACCATTTTGGTGCGTCACCTATCGTTCGGCCGTCTTGTTGGCTTTACAGGGTTACGACCTCTCCAGCGACCAAAAGTGTGGTTGGGGTTCGATTCCCAAATGCAGCCATTTGTGTGTTGAACAAAGATGTCTGTATTTCCGGGGTTCAATATTTTTAACTGGTGTCAATTTAAGTATTCCTTTGCATTAGTATCGTTGTCTAATATCCATCAGACAAACAAATACTCTTAATTTGTTTACTATGTGGTTAGATATATTTATGCAATTTATTATTTATAGTTCTTACCTCTGAAATGTGACTCAAAATATGCTTTTATTGTCATGCTATATACGAGTATACTATGTGACATCCGTCCTAAGTGTTAGAGATTTGAATCTTTCAAAACATGGGGTTTTAGGGAAGAAGGGTTTCTAATATCTTCGAATGAAGCGATATGAAATAATTATTGAACTTCACTTTGAATTTGTGTGATCGTATATTATATTTTATCGCTTCATTCTTCAGATATTTAACAATGTTGGTGTTTAGACGTTTGTTTATCAAGATCTACTTCCCTAACTTTCTATCTTCCCTGGTTCATTTGGCTCAATTATAGAATATTTTAAGTTTTAACCTTTGCAGTATATTTAAAACGCATTAAGTATTTTTAGTAAGGAACATTAAGAAGACTGTCCAATAGGTACCAGGACTTTCATATTAGGTTAACTTAAAGTAGAGTCACAACTATAATTTGTGTAGAATCTATACTTGCTATCGTCGGCACTTGGTGGAATTCCATTGTATATACACGTTTTTTGGAGATAACACTTGTACTTATCCACTGTATACTTAATTTTTTTATTTTTACAGCATCATCAGGGCTTTGAAACTAAAGATAAAAAGGACTT